>PNEQ01124210.1:0-19558 GCA_003012365.1 Medauroidea extradentata | reverse complement strand
AATATTAATATTTATCCATTACTTAACTTAGCAAATTAGTTAATGTGACAAAACGAATACATGTATTCAATATGTTATCAAAAATGCTCCGAAAATATTTTTCTATTAATTTCACAATCACGTCAAGAAACGTAAATTCAGAATCTGTACCATAAAGAGTAAAATTTAAGATTAATGTAGCAAATAATCTGCTGTAGGCATTTACCAACACTTTAATAAAAAATGTATTTATTGGGACTAAAATAGTATAGCTTTAGAAGTTGTAAAATGTTTACACTAGTTTTTAGTTAAATGTAAGTTTTTGTATTCAGAGTAGTAAATATGGAGGCATAATGGCTCATAGAAAATTGCAAGCAGTGCTCTGTTTATCGTGAACAGCATACGGTATATAAAATAACTTGTGTTACCGATACTTTTTGTAAACTAATTACAATAGATAATATAAAGTGAACACAAAACGCTAGTGCCACACGTAGATACACACTTTCCAGATAGTCTTCAGAAAAAGTTTGAAAAATATCAGCAGTGCAAAACTTTGTGTAATAGTATATGATGAACACATAGTTAAATGGCTCGCAAACGTTAGCTTTTCGAGCATCTAATTATAAGATGATTAAAAAAGTTTACTACTCGTTTACTATTCGACAGACAAACAAAGAAAAAAATTTGTTCTTCCAGTCGCAAAGGGTTTTGTTTAGATATTTTTAAACAAAATCAACCAAATTTACTTTGGCTTTAAAAAATGTTTTTTGCAACTTTTCTTAACGTGTAAGCACTCTGTTATCTGATACCAAAAAAAATTAAATTAATATTTGGTTGGTTATTCTATATTGTATGACTGTTCTCAGTTGTGTGTTTCTAACGTGTGTGTGGTCCCCAGTTATATATAATTAAGTAAATAAATAAACTTTTATATAGGCTACATATGTACATTCACTTATCAAAAACTGGGCAAATAAGCCAGTAAGACAAGTCAGTTGTAAATAAACCAATTAACTCGGAATACCCTGAACATAATAGTGTGCTTATGTTAATATATCAATAACATAGGCATAATAAAATCATAAACGTATATAAAACATTTTAAAGCACACTACAAGCTACAACAACTGTCTCAAATAATGAACGTGCTCATATGCTTGTAATGCCGGATAATGTAGATACCTATAAGAAAATTTGAAACCATTTCGATATGCTATATCAAAACTTTTATATGCCTAATATATTAATATGAATAGTGCAGAATAAATAAGCAGTATTGATGAAGTGTCTTTATACTTAAATCACAAAGCTACTTTATTTAAGTCTACAAGATAATTTAACAAAATAGTAAACAATACTTGGCAAACGTTGTGTCTGTAACATACCAGAAATAGAAATCTATTATCAGAGTCTGCGAGGAGGTTGTGTTAGGCATGCACCAAATTAAAAATATTAATGTAGTCCCTATCTGTTTACACTATAAATAGTGTATAGTACTGTAATTACGAAAAAATGTATAAATCATATTGCTGGCCAATCAATAGTTTGTTTTTACTTGAAGTGTACAAGTACTAAATTTTTTTATCATACAAATACTGTGTGAATTTATTTATTAAACCTGTAATATTTACGTGACACATTATCATGGCCGTCACCCAAGCAAATAAATAAAATTTAGCAGTCCTAGATACGTAAACCACAAATATGAATGCGCGGTGGTTTATTATAATTATACGTGTACATAATTTATTACATAGAATTTCAGGACTAACCAAATTAAATTGTGTATATGGTGTGCGCAAACACAAGCGGGTGTAAATTATCTACTAACCTTTTGAAGTTCGACGACGCCAAGTTCTGCAGTTATTTCCGCGATAGGGACTTTCTTCATTTGTCCTCTACCCGTTAATCTTAAAAAGCGACATAAGGAAGATTTTTCATTGTTTTTATCGTCCCGGCTCTTGGGACGCACAGGAAGTAAACAAACCACGTTGATTGATTAACGGGTTATTTGCATGAAATTTAAAATTCATTAAAATGCATTCACATAAAAGTACAAGGAAAAATATGAATGTAATGGAAATATTTTTTGGTAAGTGAATTTCGTTTAGTTATGCGAGACGTATAACAAATAAGAAAACAGCTACCACCACGGCGCTGACTGAAAACTGGTTCTACGCCATCAGTCTTTACTACATCATTGTACTCTGGTTGTCACGTGATCATTGACGTAAAGTACCTTCCAGCATGGTTAGCACTTGGATGTGTGACTGCCAGGGAACACCGGCACTGCGTGCTACTGGAGCATATATATGAACACAGGGTGGACTACTATAATGGTCAACATGTGTACAAGGTATAAATAATATATATAAGTTTATAAATGTTCTCCATAGGTAACAGGTGTTCACATCTTATTTCTTGCTCCTCAATTTTTACATGGCTTACGATCGGAGTGGTAGTAAAATAAGCATACTTAAACTCCCTTGCATTACTTGAAGGTAACAACATATATTGAATAACCTACGCTACGTTTTTAATTCATTTCGAACCGTGCTCTTTACAACTTTCCTATAATTTGTATCAAACATTTTAAAAACTCTTCTTACTAAGCAGTCAAAATATTTAGCTATAATCATGCACCAAATAAAACTACAGCTTATTTTATAAAGTTATCTATTTCTTTGCTTATACATTTTCCAAATGTTGCATATACGTTTAATTGTTCTTTAAATGCTGCAGCTCTGTGGTCTTAGAGAAGGTTTTCGCACATTTTTGTGAAGTATCTAGTGCCTTATGACTTTATATATCAAACATATACAATAAATTGATAACTGTACATGACATTAAATATTTTAATAATTTAATATTTTATGGTAACCATTTATAGGTTTCAAAAACATAAAACGTTAATGACTTGGTGAACTATTATGAACCATTAGTTTGTTAATAGTTTACTATATCTCAGACTGAGATCGTGGTTTACGAGCCAAATAAATAGAGGGAAATGTGGTAATATGGGCCCTGTAGGTAATATGAGACTCCGGCGTTTCTAGGAAAGCATTTCATGCATTCTAGCGATTGAAGCATAAACTGTTAGAAGTAGCTGGTAAAAGAGTGTGTACAGGGTGGTGAGGTAGTTACTCTAATGGTAAAAGTGTAGTTGAGTGTTTTTGTATTTTGCCATTGAGAAAACTTTGAAAGGTAAATGTTTCACCATTTTTATCGGTTTTAAAGATAATACTCAGTATAAGTATCATTGACCTATGTGATGAGATAGTTTTCCTCAAGTGAATGCAATCTGTGAATTTCAAGTTGGATTGATAGCCGAAAGAAAGTCTTAAACAAATACTAACAATGTGTTTCTTAATGTCCTCATTGCATCGAGAATTTCCCTCAGTTTGCCGGCACTCCTAGCTTCAGATGAAGGAACCTTTAATGTACTTAAGCTGTTAAAGATCTATCATCGATCAACTATGGGGCAAGATCTTTTGAATAAGCCTTGCTGTACTTAACATAAACTGTAACAGTGCAAAGGAATTTAACTTTTCCAAAGTTATAGGTACATTTGACCAGAAAAAGCTGGAAAATCATACATTGAACAAACTACTGAAGAAGTTAATTTTCTCATAACATATGATGTTCCTTTGATGATTTAAACATTCAAGAACAAACTGTTTATGTGATTCACATACTTAGGTCTATAGTTTTGACTTTTTCCTTTAGTTCTATTTTCCCTGCGTTAGAGATGGCCTCAAAAATTAAATGGCCTAGGCCTCTATCACGGTCGTAGAAGAACAGGTCTTGACACTCGCCTAGCTACCAATATATTTTGCTTGACCCCCTTGTTGTTTGGCTGTAGTTAGTCAAGTTACCAAGAATGTTGTACTTTTTGGTGCTGTAATCCGGGCGGTCGGACTCAAACTCCGCCCACTTTTTTTTTTTCCATTGTTAACATTATAAAGTAATAATAAAGATTTCTGGAGCCATGATTTTAAATTGTGAGCGAAGGAAGTATTTCATAAATTGATAAAAAATATGTTTTGATAAATGGTTTATCTTAGTGGGAGGGAAGTGGGCGGAGTTTGAGCCGAACACCCTAACAGCACTGTCAAAATCCCTATAGTATTGTAGGTAACTTGGTGAACTGCAGCCAAACAACAAGGGAGTCATGTTTTCAGTTGAGTGTCCAGACCTGTTCTTCTACGGCCGTGGCCTCTATCGTTGACCTCTGCAAGGACCCATGGAGGTAGGAACAGTCAGGAGATGGCTTGCTGTGACGTAGTCAAAGTCGACTTTTTGGGTGTTCCATCATGGCGCTGAGGTGTTTTGAGGTTATGGACACTTGTGTTGATGCACCTCTAAACAATAAAAACAACTCAGAGTAGTGAAAATTAGTGATGTAAGGAATACATTTGTTTAACAATAAAATTACTTGGGCTGGGTAACATAATTACAAACTTTTTCGAATTGCGATTGGTTAAGGAACAGGCGGTTGCCGTATTGGAACACCCAAAACGGCGGCTTCATGTAGCTCTCATACATGGCCGTAGGCTGGGCCACCCCCTGCGAGGACCTGTCCAAGGAGTATTTAAAGGGTCCATAGGACCTGCCCATGACTACCCAAAGAGAAAACGAGCTCATTAAAAACCAAGCCAAGTCGCTTGTTATACTTATTTACTCTGTGGTCTCGTGCTTGCTACGCTTATCTTGCTGGCGACAATGACCGTACACTTCTTTCCTCCTTGCAATTAAATCTTTTCACAGTTCCAATGTATTCGTCGGTCTTTTATTTTAACATTCTTACTACTTGGCATTTATTCACGACGCTATATAAAATAGCTATTGTAACTTTCGTATTAAATACCGCCCTAGACTGTAAGTGCGTTCAGCCTTGTCGTGTAGTCGTGGGACCTACTAGTGGTTTAAATTTGTATCTATTGTTTTAAGACTTCTGGATTTATGTATATTGAGTTTTGTTCTTTATAACTCTTCGCACGAGTTTCTTGCCATGCGGGCAAATTCCATAAGCTACGGCCGTAGAAGAACAGGTTTGGACACTCGCCTATCTAACAATGTATTTTGCTTGACCCCCTTATTGTTTGGTTGTAGTTCGTCAAGTTACCGAGAATGTCGTACTTTTTGGTGCTGTAATCCGGGCGGGCGGACTAAAACTCCGTCCACTTTTTTTTCCATTGTTAACTTTATAAAGTAAATAAAGATTGCTGGAGCCTTTTCTTAAATTTGTGAGCGACTAAAGTATTTCATAACTTGATAAAAAATACATATTGATAAATTGTTTATCTTAGTGGGGAGGAAGTGAGCGGAGATTGATCCGACCGCCCTAACTGCAGCGCCAAAAACCTATAGCATTGTCGTGAACTTAGTGAACTACAGCCAAACAACAAGGGGGTCAAGTTTCCAGGCGAGTGTCCAGACCTGTTCTTCTACGACCGTGGTCTGGACACTCGCGTGGAAATTTAACCCCGTTGTTGTTTGGCTGCAGTTCTCCAAATTACCGAGAGTGTTGTGCGTCTTTGGCGCTGCAATCAGGGCGGTTGGGCTGAAAATCCGCCAACTTCCCTCCCATTTTTTCCAGTGTTGACATTATAAAGATAAACAATTTGTCAACACTTATTTTATCAATGTATTTTCATCAACTACACTGTAAAGCTTTCTGTAGTATTTTATCAGGTATATGCAGTTTCTACGGCTCGTTAATCAACCCAAAGTTACTTGGAGAATTTCACTGAAACGTTTTCATTTATGCAATTGTATTTTGTAGCAAGATGTAAGTTACTTGTGATGTGTGTGGATATTATAATTCAGTATATGCTTAATATTATTTGAAGGTATAGTTTGGGTTTAGTATGAAATTTCATCAATGAAGTCCCGATGTGCGTCGGAGCTCTTGCGAAATTAGCATTTTCGCTACCCCATCTAAATTCAGAAGATAAAATATTTTTTTTTACTGTCAAAGACATGAAGACAAATGAAATAAAACGACTGCAAGAACACAGTGTAAAACCTAAATATCTGGTAAGCTAAATGTTTCACTTTTAAAGGAGGAGGTCTATCATCCAAAACTGCATAATACAAAGTATATTTATTAGAAGAATTACAACAGACTGATTAATTTTTATTTTCTATATCTCTATACTAAGTTAAATGAAGAAACATATGAAAATTGGTAATTCCTGTTAATGTAAAGTTAACGGTATATTTTAACTATAAGCAATAGTAGGAGAATAATGAGAATTAATGAAAGCACCCAGTGTAACATGATGTACCTATAAAATTACAGCTTTCAAAGTAGTGTGTTCTCTATTTTAATTCCAATGTTATGATTTTTATGTGAAACTAAACTTTTTAAAATATAAAATAATATTTTTACTCTTCAAACTCCAGCATTGCATTCGGAACGATACCTTAACTTACGAATTAATGACTTATTTTACCTTCTGAAACACATTCACTGATTTAGAACATAAACGTTTACAAAATGTATTTCAGTATGACATATTGAAGCCCTTTCGTTCCAAATAATTCATAATGAAATGGAAATTTACGATCGAAATGTTCATTATTTTAAACATACAAAACAGCGTTTACATTACTTCATAAAATACGTTAGTATTGGTAGTTCGGGATAAAGCGAGCACATTCGATGACCATCATGTCTAAAATAATAAATAAAAAGTATTATTTATGGTGACCTCAAATGTAAAGTTATCAGTGTAGTATGAATTAGGTAGCTTTGTTTATATTGTACAGAAAAGTGGCAGGAAACTATAAATAATGTTAAAAGAAAAAATCTTCAGAAGTGCTCACTTTATCCCGATGAACATATAATTGGAACGAAAGTACAGAATTCGCGTTATTATTTGATGATAAACTAGAATCTCCTGCCCTGTACATGTCAGAGCACAATCTGTGATTACGTAGGCCACGAGCTTCAATATGATATATTTTACGTGTGTGATGACCGATTAAGTGGTTGACCGCTCTAATATGTGTCGTTTAGATTTAGGAGCAGAAGTATTCTCCTCGGCAAGTCACTGTATTGTCGGCCAACGGGAGAGGTGTAGTGATCCTTCAGCAGTCTGAAGTCTAATCTGCTGCCAAAAGATAACGCGAAATTCTCATGTCTGTATGGTTTTCGAAAAATAGGTTTAGAAACGGAGCATGAATCAGCATTCCTCTGACTTTAAGCTAACAGGATAATCAAATTTAATAATTAAATTTATTTTTTATGCCTTAAACAGCTGCTGCAAAACTAATATGTAATTTTTTTACGATATTGAATAGTATATTATGAAAAACTATTTAATTACCGCATGTATTTAAGGTTTGTCATGAATTAAAGGAATACAGTTTTCATTCAGAATGGTTTATAAATTTATCATTTATTTAAGGCGCAATTAAGGAATAGGCGTTTAATATTACAATGAACAGATCACACTATTTATAACAATAAAAAATATTTACTATGATGGAATTTACTTGTCGAAACTAAGCGTTTCACAATTACAGAGGCAAAAACGAAACAGAACCCACATGCGAAAAAAAGTCAGTGGTCACAACATACATGACATCACAAATAATACTGAAGTGTACAACGACACACATACAATTCAATTGAAATCAATTGTAATATGTTATAATTTCCAACACATTATCTCTTTGTCAACACGAATCAATATATAATTAAGTTTTATCTATTTCTCTTGTATTCTAATTCCCGGTGGTTGTGGACAGGAAGAGTGCAACTTTGTAAATTGTAATTATCCCAGTGTTTAAAGAATTCATTCATAATACAAGTATTAATTTCTGCAAATATTTATGAATGTTTTTTTTGCATTCTATTTGCCTCTCAAGTATTATTTGCAAAATAGAAAACAGATTAATAATGACTTCTCCAGTGTGAAACATTCAAACCATGATTGTAACATCGATTCAAAGATTTCAGAATAAAGTCATGACCAGTGACATATGGTCCGAACAAGAAAATAGATATTAATTACATGAAACCAGAATTGTGTATAGGTAAATTTTTGTAACCTTGTGTGTAGTATTTGGGATTTTTCAAACTGTAATTTGTAAAAGGAAGTTTATGATGAACTTAAATAAAATGGTAATTATAATGTAACTTGCACAATAAATTTCTTTGTGTGTTTAAAAACGAACATCAATATTACTACTATCAATCTTACTGATTAACGCTCCGTTTACGTTAAACTATTATGATCACCGCGTAGTGAGTTTCCGTGGGCATTTCATTTTGCCTATCACTAGCTAGTTATCTCAGCAGCAAATAAAATACTGCACAAGTCAGCATGCCACTTACCTCTCCGTATCCTTCACCCTCACAAAAATCATCTTAAACCTGTCGCACGGACAGACGTGCACGCTATTCTTGATGTGTTTTTGATAGGCCTACGTCATGAAATTTGTCTGGGATACATAAAATTTCAACTTATAAAGCGCTCAAACTATATACGTCAACAGCAAAAGTGAAACCTTCATATAATAAATAAAACAAATGGAAGCCAATATATAAATACAACATTATAGGTACTTCTTATAGAATATCTTAAATGAGTTTTGCATTAAAACAGGGAAAAAGCAGCCAAAAATTTAATATATAATTTAATAATGAATTTTTAACGATATTGATAATGCACACTTAAACTCCAGCTGAATACTGAATAGTTCAGGTCTTAATAAATGTAGGTATAAAATTGTACAAGTCACTTTCCAAAATTTATATGGCTAGCAATTGATCTGCGAGCTATGGTGAAGTATTGAAATAGCCATGTTACAAGGAATTTCTTAGGAGTCTATATAAAAATGTGGTAAGACAAAAATATGCGAGACAAACGTTCTCCGTAAAACACATTCCTAGCTAATATCAATGTAATGCCCTTCTAGAGGCGTTGCGGTCGCAGGTATGTAAAATTTTAATATGAAGGTTTTTAGTTTATGGGACAGTCACGTTTAGAGCAAAGAAAGTGGCATCCGAATAAAAAAATTTTTCTAAAATTGTGTATGTTGAAATAATTAGGCTACAGCAAGAATTGGACGGCTGAACCCACTTTTATGTTAGGAGGCGATTCTTTACTTCTGGAAATGTATGAGTTAATACTAGCTTCAGAACATTTTCACAAAACAAACTGGAGTCATAGGAACGAGATATACAAAAAGTTATTTATAAATAATAACGAAATTGTCAAAAACAAAAATTGAGGACATCGCAAACAAAAACAGCATCCTCTTTATTGAAGCATGTAGTTTAAGTCGCAGGTACTTCAAAGAGATTGACTGAGTTGCGGGCAACATAGTTCATCAAACAACTAAAAAATAAAAGGAAACAACATACTTTTTATTAACTAAGCGTTCAGTTGTACAATGGTGTCACGGAAGAATCTGAGGGTTGACATCACTGTATAGGGCCTAAGTTTGTTATATGCCCACGTTCTGGTTAAAGAAAGAAACGCGTGGATGATCACGTAATATTTCGATGATGAGAATGAGTACTGTAGGTTGTCTACATTGTGGCGCAAAAATCCTAAATCTGGCGCTATCTACACAATACGTCTTAAACAACACAGAAACACTGCTCGCAAAACAACTAGATGGCAGTGTCGTCGAAAATGCTACAGTCAGTTCAGAATGATTGTAGGCCTATCTCACAAATATTTTTCTTCTCTTGAACATGTCTATTTTCCGTGGTTCTAAGTTGTGTGTTTCTGTCATGCGTTTGTTCTAACATCTCTGATTCTCTTGTTTAATAGTTCTAAGATGTGATTTTCTACTGTGAAACGTTTCTAACGTACATTGTTCTGCAATACGTGGTTCTAAGTTGTGTGTTTCTGTCATATGTCTGTTCTAACATCTCTGATTCTGTTGTTTAGTAGTTCTAAGATGTGAATTTCTGTTGTGCGACGTTTCTAACGTACATTGTTCTTAGATACGTGGTTCTAAGTTGTGTGTTTCTGTCGTATGTTTGTTCTAACATAAGTGATTCTGCTGTTTATTGGTTCTAACATTTGAATTTCTCTTGTACAACGTTTATAATGCATGTGGTTCTAAAATACGTGGTTCTAAGTTGCGTGTTTCTGTCTTACATTTGTTCTAACATATTTGATTCTACTGTATGGGTGTTCTAACATCTGTGTTTCTTACATAAGACGTTTCTGTCATCTGTGTTTCTAACAAATGTTTGTTCTATATTATGTGTTTCTACTGTGTGATTGTTCTAACATGTGACATTTCTAATTTATGTGGTTTTGGTTGTGTATTCTATTATATGGCAGTTCTAAGTTGTGCGTTTCTAGCGTATGTGTGGTTCCCTCGCGAAGTACCAAAACCGGCACACGAAAATAGACAAGCCGATATCTTTATAGCAGTGTGATACGCGTAGTAACACTACGTGTTTGTAGTAGTCAAGTCGCTGGAAGTGTACGATGGGAAGGTTTGTGCTGACTGGCGGGAGTAGAAAGATAAGCACGTTCCTTTGTCCGCTCATTGAGATAACTAAAGGTGTTGGGCGGGGGAAGAGTAGAAGGAGAGGGACAGGAGGCGGCTTGCTATCAGCTTGGTTTCATGTTACGTTACGTGGTAACGTGTGACATGTGAACTCGAGCTACTGCATTGTATTTTACAGTAAAGTGTTTATTTAC
The DNA here is from genome assembly GCA_003012365.1 of Medauroidea extradentata. Classification (NCBI taxonomy): domain Eukaryota; kingdom Metazoa; phylum Arthropoda; class Insecta; order Phasmatodea; family Phasmatidae; genus Medauroidea; species Medauroidea extradentata. The sequence continues at coordinate 8,894 of PNEQ01124210.1, read as the reverse complement.
TAAATATATTACAAAAAAATTTCCATTTAAACTACCGCTGTATGCATCGCGACGACACGACGCACTATCGTATACCGTGTCTGTGAGATAATAATCTAGCCGCCGTCCTTGATAATTTCTGAAGGGCTGAGCGTGAGAAAGGAATGTGTAGCGCTAGTTTGTCCGCAGCAGATTTTATCTCTATACACATCGTACATTTACACCACACGAGCGCTGTTGAACATACACTGCCTCGTCGTGTGAAGATGCAGTAGCAAGTTTCACGTGTTTCCTGGGCCAACAGTACCAATTGTTTTTGTTCAACATCATATTTTAACACATAACTCTTTAACTAGTTTTTTGCTTTACGAATGTCCGGTATAGTTTGTTTGGTGACACCATAATCACCACACAACTTTGCTACCGAAACACCGGCCGTCACAACTATTATATTAGTTCAAAATTTTTGTGTGATGTCAAAGTTACTCGATTTCTTTTCTGTCCTGTTGCAGACGCCATTTCATTTTAAAAAACGCATAATCTTTATCGCACACGTACATCAGCTGCGTAAAAATTTCAAGTAGACACGACAGTCGTTCTTGTCCAGACATGTCAAAACACCGATGAGCGACTAGCTCTGCTTACCTTCTTACGTTACGCTGCTATCTGTGCGCATGCCAGATGTCACTTACCAAAGCACAATAACCATGTAGGTATTGTGCTGTTGATCACACAGTTTCGTAAAAAATTCAGGTAGACAATCATTCTTGCCCGGACATGGCACGTACCCCGATGCGCGATTAAAAATAGCTCTGTCTACCGTTTTACACGGCTATCCATGCGCGTGCCTGATGTCACTCACCAAAGCATAATAACCAGGTAGGTCTTGTGCTGCATGTGATAAGTAGACCTGACGGTGGAATAATTTTGTATCGCCAGATTTTGTCCGTTAAATACGAAGTCCGCTGAATGGAGGTCCGATAAAACGAGGGTTTACTGTACTTGGCTTTTTGAATGTAGGTAGTATGTAATCATTAAATATGTTTGTTATGGGATGAGAATTTTCTCCACACATAATTTAATTGTGTACAACATGAAATTTTTAATTTAATTTCCCAATGTAACAATTGTATTACTCTGAATTTTTGACATCAATTTAAATGAATTACTTTAGATGCAACTGTCTGTTGTAATTTTGATTTAATTATTTTATTTCAACATGCAGGATTAGAGTACGTAAAGTATATTGTTTATATTGTGTAAACTAGGCTATGTAATGAATCAGTTTCTCGTGAGGTAAGAAGTTTTTACACAAATATTTTATTCATGTAGTAGGCCTTTTAATTTGTCGATTGTGAGAAGTCATAAGTTAGGTATTACTGTAAATTTTTTACAGTCAAAATGTACTTAAGAGTTGTAACTGTCAGTTGTAATTTTTATATTATTATAGGCATACTTAATAAATTTGCAAAAATAGAGCACACAAATTATGCTGTCGGTGTGTAAACTATGCAATCAGTGTTTTCTGAGGCATGTATTTTTCATGCAAATATTACAAATCGTAGAAGTATTTTGGACATACATAATTGCAGCAAATGGTTTGTCACACAAAACCAGACAATACATGCAGACAAGCAAAAGAATGCTTTTGGTTGTTTACCTTTCTGTTTGTCTGCACGTATTGTCTGGTTTTCTTTGACTCACAGTTTGCTGCCATGGCATATATCCATAATATTAATTTGATTTTTATCTGGCCCCGTTACAAGAATGGTTTAGAAACTACACAAATATTATATTAGTAGTACATAAAAATTGTACCATGTGCAAAGTGCATTGAATTGGTCAAAGAAAAAATGATTTCTTTTATAAAGCATAAAAAATTGGGTTTAAAAAAATTTATTAGGTCAGGGAAAATTTTCAATTTGGGTGGGAAAAGTCAGGGAAAAGTCAGGGAATTATGTTCCCAGCAGTTTGTAGCCACCCTGGACGATAACACAAATAGCGAGACATACAAATGGATGTGAACACAGGCACAACCCCCCAAAAAAAAAACCTGACAAAAAATAATAGGCTCCTCAAGACAAGAAATGTGATGTTTAGGTTAGGGCTGAGCGGATACCACTTTTTGCCGATACTATCGGTACAGATACTGTCGCAACTCCCTTTTTGCATTTAGTTTTTAATTATAGTCTTTGATCATTGTAATAACATTGACTCTTGAAATGCGTGCTGGACACAAAATAGGCTGTTGTCTATGACTTTTGCTCGTGTAGAGTTAATATTACAGTTAAAATTGAATGAATAATTCTCAGAGGATATTTATATAAAAAAAGAAATAAAACATAGGTCCAAATGCCAGAAACCTTTACATAAAAATTTAAAGATTCGATTTTACAATTGGTTGTTTGTTAAGTTTGCACATACCATTATATTAATTTTTGAAATTGTTGCTTTTATATAAACGGTGCCCCTAACAAACAAACTTTAGTTGAATATTAAAATAAAACATATAACAATTACATTAAGTTACCGAACCTTTTATTTATATTTAATGAAACAGACACGTTTATGTTGAATGTTGAGAAAGAGAATAACTGACGACACATTACCACCATTGCAGTATCCATAGTCAATATAAAAGGAATAAAATAAGTCAGTGAGGCGGCTACTTATCGCCGTGTTGAATGACGCGGTGACATCACGCCATGGCCAATTCGGTCTGCGTGGTTAGCAGACAGTCGAGTCACGAGCATCGTGACTTGACAGGGAATGAAGTTGAAACTTGCATCTGGCAACTTGCACTTGAACTTGAAACTTACAACTTGCATCTAGGACCCTCTGTGAACAGAGGCAAAAACGGGAGAGTTAAATTAACGTTCATGATTAATCAAAGGGAATAATGGCCTCTCATGGCGGGAACACTTACCAGAGCTGAGGGTGGCGAAAGCTACGAAGGTAGCATCTAGAAGCAGTAGAAGTAGAATCTTGAAAAATAAATTATGTACAATTCCATAAACTGAAACTACGGCTCTACTGTATTATAAAAGAGAAAAGAACTAGAGTAGCCATCTAGTGACTACATCCTTACGATACAAGTGTCCGTGTTACACACGTCACGAAAGAAAACTGGTCTCGTGCAGAAACACGTCTGCCGCGCACCAAATGAGATTTAATAATGGCGCGAAGTGATGTTTCGCGAAGACCGCGTCCCTAACGCCGGAGATTAAAAATCTCTCAAGAGATGGCGTGCGAGTGTTGAAACGGCCAAAACGGCCAGACAAGGTACAGTCACAACCGGTTACGACCGACGGTACAAGTACCGTACAAAGTACAGTAAACCCTCGTTTTATCGGACCTTCATTCAGCTGACTTCGGATTTAAGGGACAAAATCTGGCGAGACAAAATTATTCCGTCGGGTCTGTTTGTCACATGCAGCACAAGACCTACCTGGTTATTGTGCTTTGATGAGTGACATCAGCCGCGCGCATACAGATAGCCGCGTAAGACGGTAAGCAGAGCTATTCGTTCATCGGTGTTTTGACGTGTCCGGACAAGAATGACTGATGTGTCCACTTGAATTTTTTACGCAGTTGATGTACGTGCGCGTTAAAGATTGTGCGTTTTTTTTTTTTTTTTTTTAATGAAATGGCGTTTGCAACAGGGCAGAAAATAAAGAAAGTAACTTTGACATTAAGCAAAAAAATTGAACTAATAGAAAAGTTAAGGGGCCGGTGTTTCGGTAGCAAAGTTGTGTGCTGATTATGGTGTCACGAAACAAACTGTGTCGGACATTCGTAAAGCGAAAGATAAGTTGAAGAGTTATGTGTTGAAATATGATGTTGAACAAAAAAAAAATTACGCAGGGGGCTTATGCTCGAGTTTTCAGTCGCATGCGAGTTAAATTAAAATCGTAAAATCATTTATCCAAGTTTATAAAAAAATACAATTCGGCTTCCAAACTGCACGAGACTAAAAACTCAAGCATAAGCACCCAGGAAACACATGAAACTTGCTACTGCATCTTTGCATGACGAGGCAGTGTGTGTTCAGCAACGCTTGTGTGATGTAAACGTGCGAGATGTAGAGATCAGATCAGCTACGGACAAACTAGCACAACACATGCCTTTCTCACGCTCAGCATTTCCGCCCCTTCCTTTTCGGTAAGAGTCTCAAGGACGGCGGCTAGATTATTATCTCACAGACACGGTATACGATACTGCGTCGGGATGCAAACAGCGTAGCTTAGCAGGACATTTTTTATTTGTGTTAGTTGTTTAGCTGTGAAATATAAAACAGTAGCTCAAGTTCACGTGTCATAGGTTACCAACGCAACGTAACGCAACATGAAGCCAAGCTGATAGCAAGCGTATTTCTCCTTCTACTCTTCCCCCGCCCACCACCCTTTGTTCATTTTACTCTTCCCCTGCCCACCCCCCTTTGCTCATTTCACTCTTCCCCCGCCCAACACCCTTGGTTATCTCCATGAGAGGACAAGGCGCATGCTTATCTTTCTACTCCCTCAAGTCATCACAAACTATCCCCCTCGCCTATCTCTTCCAAAGATTTGACTACAACAAACATGCTGCGTTGCCACGCTATCACACTGCTACATATCTATCAGCTTCCTTGTTTATTTCCGTGTGCCGATTTTGGTACTTCGCGATTTACCGGACATCTGATTTACCGGACCACACCTCCCCCCAACTAGTCCGGTAAAACGAGGGTTTACTGTACTTTCTTATTAACTGAACAAGGGTAGGGGTGGTACAGAGTACAGCGAACGGCGTCGCTACAGAGTGTGGGAAGTGCTGCTAATACAGCAGAAAATTATCTTACATGCTGCTTGAAATACAACTCTTGAGATGTGTAGCAAGAAGTGAGCGCTGTGGCTACAGTAAGCAAGCGGCCGGCTTGGCGGACAGTGTGCATGTATGGCCGGGATAATAAAGCAAATTAAAATTTTAAAATTCCCCAAAAACCAACAAACACTTTAAATGATAATCAATTGACAGTATAAATTTCACTGACAAACTTGTTCTGTCTGAACACACAATATAATGAATAATAAATTAAAATATTGACTTTTAAAAAATAGTAAATTGAGTAAAAAATTTTAAGACAGCACAATACTGTGCCTTAGATACTTTATGCTGATACCAGTACCAATATATTAGATTCCCATAATATTTTGGTTTTTTTAGTGCAGCTATGTTAAGAAATGTAAGTTTTAATAGTAAATATAGTAATCATCATATTTACAAAGTTTGTCATCGTGTAGCTGTCCAGTTTCATAACATTATACACACAGTTGTTATTATTATGCAAAATGTTTGCACTCTCAACTATAATTTAAACTTTTTATGAAGTACACATAACTAATGTGAAATGAAACCCTTTTCAGTTGCACATTAACTTGCATGAGTAAGTAAACCTAAATGCACTACACATTGCAGTGCCAACAAAATAATATAATATTTGGTTTGAATAATTGAGGTATACACATTCCTAAATTACTACAGGACATTCACATGTTCTTAGGTAGATGCAGTTTTTAGAACACCAATGTTTTTGTTTAGGAAGACCAACTGGCAGAGCTTTTCTGGATTGACAGTCTTTTTATTTAGTACCCACCAAGCCAGATCCTGCTGGTGATGACATATACTGGGGTACAATGTTGCGTAGCCTGGTGTGTGGAGCAGACCACCCATATTCGAGGGGATTGGGACTGACAGGGGAAGGGGTTCTGCCAAGTACATTTCCACTTCAATTCCTGGTGATTTACCAGCCACTGGTCACTGCACATTTGTTTTGTTTATGATGTTTGCATAAATGGTATGCTTTGTGTTGCCTCTTGGTTGTTTGGTGTCTTGTTCATTTTCGGTGCATCCAGATGTAATATTGTGTGCTCTTGCATCTGGCAGCTGACATTCCTTTATTTCTTCAATTAAATCCTGAATTGCAGTAAAACATGCATCAGCTGAAGAGAACACAGATATTTAAATCTGGTATCAACCAGTGTCGCAGTTGCATATAATTTGTTTGTTTCCAAATCTTTAAAACGTGTCGTGAAAGAATGAACCATAGTCCTCTGAATACCTTTTAGTCCTGACTGTTGCTGTTCTATCAGAGAGGTAAGTTTATATTTTATACAGTTTACTGTAGGGATAACCTCGGCTATAGTAACACATTCACTCCTGATGTTGAGAGTTGCTAGGTGAAACATTTTTAAAGTATTTATAGCTTGCTCCAGTAAATTCCACTCACTTGTTGTTAGCTCAGTATGCATATTCAATCCTGGAATAAGCCATGTGATTGCTCGTTTCTGTTCCACCAAATGCTCAAACATCAAATATGTGCTCTCCCAACGATTTGGTTCATCCTGAACCAACCTATGGACAGGCATACTATTACTTGTTTGAAAATTGTTTAGTAATTTTGATGCTTCAATGGAGTGTTTAAACGGCTCCACAGTTCTTTGTGCCTTGGCGCAAGCATCAGAAATGTTCTTTTGACCAAAGAACTTTTCTTTAAGGACCAATTTGTGTGTGTGGGCAGTACAAGGAACATGGCTAAATTTTGCCTGCTTAACACCACTGACAATGTTGGCAGCATTATCTGCAACTACTGCATGGACTTTATATCATTTTGTATATTCCACAGGTAAAGTGCTTCTTTCAAGACCACTGCAATGTTAGCAGCAGTATAATTAGCTTAGCCAAATGACCAGGGTTCATACGTGTCATGGAAAACCTGGAATTTTAAAAAGTTGTTTCCCATACTGGAAATGTCCTGAACTCCACAAAGAATTGTAAATTGTCCTGGGAATTTTATTGGTATCCTGTAAATGTCATTTAGCACACACTCTGTTATTGTAAAACACCTCGGTAAATAACTACAGTGTCCTATAACCTGCTTTAACTGAAGTACATTCTCCATCTGTGCAGCATGCATTGTAAACAAACAATAATCCATAGATAACATGTCGCGAAGTAGACGTTCATCTATAAACTAAAAGTTATACACGAACTTGCACTTCAGTGCTGTTCTTTCAGTACATTGTGGTGTACAATCAATGGGCATTACTAGGGGCATGCACTTATCGTTTTATTTTCATACAAAATTCAAGGTTATTTTTATTAAAAATCGGTATTATTATTTACAAAAGTGGTGTTATTTTCAGTTGCAGATAAGTATGTAAAAAAAACAAAGAAAATCACATGACTAGGCCTATAAGAGTGGCTGTTAGTTAGTAAATTGAAATTGATAACAGAAACAAAATAAGTATAATTTACTTGTCAGTCACTGTCGCTTGACACCATGGCTTGAAGAAACATTTTCCATTAACCGGTTTTTGTGTTTTTCACTGTTAATATGTTTCACACACGAGTCTTTTCGGTCCCACGCTACTGAAACATTGCAAAATTTGCAAAATATAGTTCTTTCGTCACTTGCATACGAGCCATCTTTTGAAAATTCGGCTGCATGTTGCTTAGCAGTAACTGCGGGTTTCGGCATGTTAATTATAAAATAACACCATTAATAAAAAATAACCTCAAACCTCGCACCACGTGTGGTAACAAAACAACTAACGGTAGCGAAACGGGCGGAAATACATATATCAAAAATTAATTTATGTGCGTGTTCGTTTCTGGCAATATAAACACCCGTAATCAATCTCAGTGATATTATCAATAGTCGAAACTCGAGATTACAGATGTGAGACAATGTCAGTTACTAACGGAAGTCTCGAACGATATGTGGAAATCTTTGTTTATTTTACGTGCCCGGCATCAGAGTTTTAAATGATTGTATCGAAAACTTGTGCAAATAAATAGTTTTTAAGTAATTCTGTGTGTGTGTCGACATACGGCAAATGTCTTGAAAATACGTTACGTTACTGAGGAAAATACAGTGGTAGTTATGGTGTCGTAGCGGAACCAGAGGTTAGCCTAACCTAATATTGGATGCATTGTCAGTGCAACTCTTATCTATGGATTCATACAATGGTTAACAAACGTAAATGTTTTGAAAAGCCGTGTCTCAAAGATTTTTAGGAGTTTTGCACAGTTATACACCCGATTGGCACTGGTAAAATGTTCGTATGTGGCGTTAATATTTTCATCAAAATTAGTTCATGTTAGTTTATTAAATATGAGTGCCTATGTAAGAAAGTGTAGTTTCAGGATATAATGGTTGTCGTACCCCAAATATTGACAGTGGTTAGAAGAGAATAAAACTGATAGAAATGTTGTTTTCTGTAAACTATGTAAAAATAATGTTAATATTGCAAATATGGGTGCGTTAGCATTACAGAGTCATATGAAATCAATAAAACATGTAAAGATGATTGAAGCATTACATACAACTAAGTCAGTTGGGGATTATTTCAAAACTCCCGGTGCATCCACAGTAAAGGAAAATGCGGTTGCAAGTTCACCTAAAAGTTGCATTCGTAGTGAGCCCGAGTCTACTGTTTGTGAGGTGTCGAAAAAAGAACCGAGTACTTTATCCAAACATGATCTTGGTGAATCTACTCTCAAGGCAGAGATTTTATGGACACTTAATGTTGTAATGAAATATATGTCGTTCAACTATTGCAAAGACAACAATATACTTTTTGCTGCTGTGTTCCCAGACAGTCATATTGCAACAAAATATTCTTGTGCAGCTGACGAGAGTGCCTATTTGTTGTGTTTTGTTATAGCTCCATACATCAAGGATAGGCTTGTTCACTGTGTTCGTAAGTCAGAATTATTTGTGGTGTGTTTTGATGGAAGTGTTAATAAAGTTCTCCAACAAGATCAACTGGATATCATCATCAGATTCTTGGATGTGAGCTTTCAGCTAGTGTGCACAAGATATATTGGTTCACAGTTTCTTGGACATGCTAGAGCCGATGATGTAAGGAATTATT
>PNEQ01124209.1:0-10980 GCA_003012365.1 Medauroidea extradentata | reverse complement strand
TGCCGTGCGGATTACTCAAAACAGATATTTTCAAACAGTTGCTCTGTATTAGATGTAGTTGTAGCTACATGTATCTGGTTTACGTATGTTTAGGCTACACACAGGGTCATTGTTTGGATACTTAATTCCTTGCTAACAGTACTGGCTGTTTCTCAGTGAGTTTGTCTTACGTACTCGACACATTCCAGTCTTCACTTTACCTTGTACTTATCTGTTGTTTTCACAGCCCTCTGTTGCGTGGCTAATAACCTTAATCTGACAAATAAAATGGTACATATCTTTGAATTCCAGGTTGTTTTAAAATTAACTATCCAGTTAACGTGAACGCACATTCCTATTAGAACGTCCTTTAACTCCGCCTGCATGTTTATCAATGTGTTTATCTTACTGATGTACGATGTTTATGACCTGGAAAACATGTACACGCAAGCTAGAAACATTAGTTCACATAGCGGGGCATATTTTTAATGCTTTTATAATACAATCGTGACGTAACTTATACAATTGAAAATTAGATTCATGTTTGTTTACTGCGTGTTTTATGTGCCCTCAAGCAGATTCACATCTTTGGAAGATGTGGATAACGGAAGAGAATTAGTTAGGACCTGTATTAACGGACCATGCCAACATTCGTCTAGAGTGATTTCGGGAAACCCTGTAAAATCAAAATCACGTTGGCCTCACCCAAGAATCAACCCCAGGTCCTCCAGAATGGAACGTGAGTGCTTTACCACAGCTCCATATCATTCGCAAAAATACTATTATTTTCGTTAGAAAACGAGATGTTAATTAAGAGTTTTCTACGTTAGTATTTGTGTAATTGACTTACATAGACTGCTTCTGACAGACAATCTTTACTTCAACGAAACAAAGGGCAAGAACAAAAAATCAGTCTAGCTCGTAATCAATTTGGATTTTTTACTCATAAACAGTGATTAAGAAGGCATGAACTGTCAATGCATTCAAGAGCCTGTATAACAATTGAAACTAAGAGCAATTCTAAAACGCAGCCTTAAGCCTAGTTTACGCCTACGGTAACATTGCTAATAACATGTGTTTTCAACAAAGATATTTACAATGTTGTAAAAGTGGTGAAAAATTGTTGACATCATGTTATCAAATTTGTTGCTAACATTCTGTTATTAACTTTATTAAAATTTACAAAAAATTAATAAAATATGTTACTTACATTTTGTTGAAGATATTTGCTAGCAACAAAAGTTATGAATTGTAGAAACATGTTAATAACTTTGTCGCCAACACTGTTGATAACATTATTTTCCCGACCCATTCTTGGTCGTAACAAATGTTACTAGCTATGTTATCTGCAATTTTGAAGAAAATTTTGTCCTCAACATTGTTGTTAACTTCCGTTCATCATTCTTATAACTTTGTTAGTAACATTAGTGTTTACAGCAATGTTAATAACACATTTGCTATCAACATTGCTGTAAAATAGTTTATCATAGCTTATAATTTGTTGACAACATTTTGTAACTAATATTTTGTAATTAACATTGTTACTGTAATTTTTTCGGTGTAAACTGGGCTTTAGCCAATTTTGTAAGCAAATAAATTGCTGGGTTATGTGTTTCTAGTGAACTTTTTTAAAACGTCATTATTTTAAAAAGTTGATTCCAGTTCAAGCTGTAATTCTAAGCGAATGTGTTGCCCAATGCAGATGACAAAATATTTCGTCAAAATGATGGCAGATGTTTTCAGGTATTACTTTAATTTTCTATGCTAACTTTCGAACGCATTGAAATTTCAGTTTTATTTCAGTGTTAATTTATGTACCTCGTTGTTTTATACGTAATGATGCAATAACGTGTAATATTTACAAACTTTTTAGCACTGTTTGCTTGTTAGAAGGTGTTACGGTATTTATTCTATATTTTAACAACAGACTAAAATTTTTATACTTTCTTGCTGTATAATTTTTTGAATTTGTCGAACTGATGCTTGAAGATAATAAACAGATTATATTATTTCCTATCTTCAATCATAATTTCAGGATACTAAAAGATGAATGAAATATCCAAGAAAGTAGAACTGTTTGGGAGTTTTAAAGCACGAAATGAAAAAAATGAAATAAGACACCTAAAGGTAAACATATTGTAATTACCAAGTGTAAGTACACGGAGTACAAACGAGGAATCAGTAATAAAGTAAGTCATTTTACATATTAATTTTACAGAAACTCGTTTAAACCATAAATTATGCTACCTTCAATTTCTGAAAGAATAATGTCATGTGAGAAATGTGAATGTTAGTTTGTTTAATACTAGATGTTGTCCGCGAATTCCTTCACGTGGTTCTCAGTTAAATGCCTGTTTAAGCAGGACAAATGTTCAGTTTAGTACTCCAAATTTGAAGTCATTTGTAAGCGTATGTATTTATATTTTCAATAATGTAAAATGGGGAGAGTAGGGACACTGGGGTGAATATGAACAACATTTCAAATCAGAAGTTCCAGTACGCGGTTTTAAAACACGAGTTTTTCTCTAAGGTTCACAAGTTAATAATTTTACAATGGGTAATCGTATTGAATTATAATTTGATTTGAGATAAATGTCTAAGCTAGGAATCTGTTTATAATTCTGTCCCTATTCACCCCATTTTACTATACATTTTCAAGAAATCATATTATTTTCAGAAATAAAAAAGAGTTAATAAATTTTCTACTTCGAATTTTACATAAGAAAAAATAATACGGATAATAATATTAAAAGTGAATAATTAATGTAACACAACATTTTAAACTTTTTAAACAAAAATTAGGAAAGAAATTATTGAAAACTAATTCAAAATTTTGCAAAATAACGTTGAAGTTCATCAATAGCCGTTCCGGAAACAAAACTTCATTAAAATATTTGTGTTCCCTGGTCTCCCACCCCCTCCCTGCCCCTCTTTGCTACTCCTCCTCGCCCTATATAAAGTAGCTCTTGTCAGAAACCTTCGCGGGTTCACGCACACAATAGCTCAACAAAATTCCCTCTCAATCGAATGAATGGTATTTGAACGCTCATTTTGCAGACAGACATCCACGCGCATGAGTGTGTGAGTAAGTACTATAATTGTGATTTTGAAAAGATAGTGCCGCGAAAATAGGTGAATAAGATCGCCGTGGGGTGAATGGGATCAAAATTTGAAACAAATTTCTTGCCAACATCTTTTCTTTTTAAAAATTACGTTAAACCAAACTACCTGTAAACAGCATTTATTTGCCTGTCAAGATAAAAAAGTTTCTAAAGCAAATATTTCACTGATAATTTTGCTATAAATCTTTTGATCCTATTCATCCGGTTTTACGATATTTCTCACTATTTCTGATGCATTACTTCTTAAGAAATTTCAAGCAGAAAACATTTTGTTCACAAAGTGTTATTTTTCAAATTGACACACTGAATATTAATTTATTATGTCATAGACTCCCCAATTACAATGCGCGTGTACAATCTAGACAAGGCCCTTAATAATCGTGGTCGGTGTGTTCATGATATAAAAGCTATAGTGTTCATAGGTAGAGAGGTGAAGGACACTGCACAGCGTGGTACTGAGAGAACACAAGGGACGCTGACAGGTGATAGAACAGTAGGAGAACAGAAGCGGAAGTAATCTCTTGAGTGACTACGACAAGTGAACTTCCCCCTCCCTCACCAGCGCCATGGTCCAACCCAGGGCAGGACCAGCTGATGTGTGAGAATGGCTGGGAAGATGAAGGTTCTCAACAAAGGACAACATCACTCTTGCTGTGAGTTGCGAAGCTGCGTGTATGAAGTCGTCGCGCACTTGGGTACTGTTGATACTTGGATTGGCGGGAAGGACGTTGTAGCTCGCGTATTTGTCGAGTGTACCTCAACATGATAGCACTTACCTCTGACATAGCGTAGTCGTATAATATAAGGATTGTCTTGCCTACCTTGTCCTACCTCCCCCATTTCCCTGTAATAGACAGTTATGTTAAGTTATATTATATTTTTTATTTATTTGGAAGCTTTACGTGCCCTCGAACAACACATGGCCTCGGTAGAAAACCCAGGGGGGAGGGGGGTGTTTATGAGTCGACCAAGGCCTGTTTAAGGAACCATTTCAGCATTCGCCAAGTGCGATTTCGGGAAACCCTGGAAACCAAAGTCAGAATGGCCAGAATCGGGGATCGAACGCAGTTCCTCCCGAGTGCGAGGCGAGTGTTTTTTACCATTGTTCTGCCACGCTCGGGTTCTTAAGTTGGTTAAGGCTATTTAATTTGCCTTAAATGCAAAAAAATGCTGTGCTCTGAATCGAAGGATGTTTTATTTTTTTTAAAGTTAATAAATAATGATAGAAATTCATGAGACACATTAGAACTCCTCCCCTTTGTACGGAACCGCTTAGACTATAGTACGATCCTTCCTCTAGGAACTTAGGAACTTATCTCTCGCCCGGTGTTACACAGTGACAGCCTTTGTTGTGTGATAATAGTTACTGAAGTGTTGTTTATCGCAAAGCCGCTCAACAAACAGATAATCAGAAGTATATACTATTGTGTCGATGACTTTGATCTGCGTCTTCGGTGGTAAACCAGCAGTTGTGTTCTTGAAGTAATCACTATGCGTTCGAAGATTGCATCTGTTCAAAGTTAAATTTTGTATTAGTATTTACTTAAGCTGGCTGCCGGGGTGAACATATTCTACGCGTGTGAGACCTAAGTGCGGAAGCTATAAGTACGACACAGCATACGCATAACGCCTGACACTAGCCTCTAGGTGGAAGTCATTGTACTGCCGTACAAGTCTTCTCGCCGACATATTGCCTGTGTGAGACATTTAGTGGCGACCCTAGTATTATATGGTGTAAAAATTAATACAAGGTTGTATTGTACTCGCCTAAAACTTTTAAAAGATTTTGCGCCAAGATTTCCATATGAGAGTTAGATATTTTGTTCAGCGCTTAACATCGTGGTCTTCAGCGCTGGTGAAGGGTGACATGAGGTTAGTATGGAGCAGCGTCGGAATGAAGGTGCGGGGGAAACGATATATCCTCGAGAAAACCCGCCGATCAACTCCCGGCTCGATTTCCACATGCGAAAATCCGGGGTCCGGCCTGCCAGGAATCGAACTCGGATCGCATTGGTGGGAAGCGAATTGTCTGACCACCCGGCCATCGCGGCCGCCTTCCATAAGTTAAAAGGATCACAAAAACAGCAATTTTCGGCAGCGTACAAATAAACTCTAGAGAAACACGGAGAACCTTAGATGGGTATACGAACGTGTGTTTCATTATTTTAAGTCTATTCCTAATTAGACATAACTTACGCACGCAGAACAATTTTAGAATAATCTTGCAACTACCGGAGTTCTGCACGCTATTTGGCGGCTTAGGCAGGCGGTAAATTCCAACTGCAGTCACTTGTTTTATATCTAGCTATGCTTAAACGGATGTTCAAGTGGAGAAAAGTCGAAAATTTTATGTTTGAATAAAATAGTGCTAGTTTCGTAGACATTACTGAGGGTACATTTTCCTCTTACGAAAATTTTTTAGCTTAGCCATTTTTCCATAATTGCACTTCTAAGTCAAAATTTGCAAAGCTGAAAAATTCAGCATTAAAATGATCATTTTTCAAAATTACAATAAAAGTTTTTTTTTCTACGCTTTCGGTCACGTAAATGATAGATTAATAAATGTATAGAATACCTTACAAATAAAACTCACACGTGAACAATTCTTCAATTGCAATTAATTAAATATGCAGACAACAGTACCCGCAGTCCCTGCGTAATTTTAGAGGGAAACGTTCTCTACATGGGACGCGAGCACGTACTTATCAAAATTCCATAGACTAATGAACTGCATAACGTTGCACAAATTCAGATGCATAACTAAATTTAATTACCGTCACTGATTGCTGATAAGATTGGATTGCTAACCAGTTCGCGTTACTCTTCCGTAGAATAGTACAATTAAAAGTGTGCGTAGTCAATTCCCAGGAGAGTTGGCCATCTTCAGCAGGTTTTACACTATGTATGATACATGCAGAATAAAATAACATGCGAGAGTTTGTAGCACAAGGTGGAACTGAACGACACCAGTGGATGAAAGATTCCCTATTCTCAGTGCGTAGTCTCGCAACTTGTATGGAACGAAGGATCCTATTAGTAGTTCGGAGCTGATTATGTGACCAACTGTAGGTAGATCGTAGATATGAGAGAAATTCATAATTGACCTGTACAACTTGGAATATGAAGTCATGTAGCCGTCTTTTCTGTAAAATCTTTGTTTGCGCGTATCTCCATAAGTAATTGTTCTGGGACAGCGAACTTTCTCCACGAAAGATATACATACGTTCTATGCATGCCATTAAAATAATAAAAATAGTAAACATGGCCGAAATTTGTTTTTCCAGTATTTCGGTGTCCAGTCTCTAAAGCTATGGGAGGAAAGTACAAAGTGTAATATGTAGTACAATCCTGTACTTTTCTACACGTGCAATAATATTATATAGTAGAATGTATAACTACTGGACTACAGCTAGCGATATCGCAACTTGGAAGCGCGTGGGCTACATGGCAAACATTAGTTCACTTAACACGCGTATTTCCGCCTCGAATTGCAAGGCGCTCCAACGGCACCTGTCTTTCTCTTAAGTACTACCCTTACCATTGTTTTACATCAAAAGTGATGCTAGGATAAAGACATCACGCATTTATGAAACACTGTAACAAACTAATATTTTAACCAATTTAATGCTTGCTTGCTGACTGAACGTGTATGTTTCTGCAAAAAGAATGGCAATAAAATATCACCAGGAATCATCAACAAGGCTACTGCAAAGCGAGAGCTTATACAGTACGTGTTAAATGTTTTCAGAATGCACCGTTTTGTGATTCTAGCATGATCGTTCGCAATATATGTAGAGATGATGGTTTATCGCGGGAAAACTTGACTGTTTGCTGGGTTTCAACACACGTTCAGCTGACCAGAAGATTACTGGCTGTAGCTTGTACTTGGAGTTGTTGCCCTATTTGACTGAGCAAATAAGAATTCTGGTATTATAAAATGTGATGCCAGTTGTTGGCCTGCAGACAGCTACTTTGTGTCACATGTATATCGCCGAATAATTTATGTTGCAAGAAATTACAGCGTTTTCAAGGGTATGTTGACACAAAACACTTTCGCGATATACCGTTATTAAAGATGACGGTACATCGTGAAAATGTAACGTTCTCCCGCGATAAACCATCACCTTTAACCATTATCTCTAAATATATGTATCATACAGTTTTGTTTCCTCGTGTAAACGCAACTTTGCGAAATCCCCGCAGGTATACGCAAATACCCATCATAACAATACACTGGTGTAGTTCAGGATACAAGTGACTCAGCCCTTGTAACACCCACTCTGGTTGGCCGTGACGCCGTCAACACAGCTAGTATGCCACTTGTGAAGATGGGGGCAGCACCTGTCAGCGGGAGGCTCACAGAAGCAGCTCAGGTGTACCAAACAAACAACTAGCAATCACATTACAACCACGATGCCTACCACAGAGAGTGTAGCATTGATTTATTACCCTGCGAGGAACCACCGAGACTTATTTCCATCCTTCCAGAAGACAACACACGCAGAGCGAGGGTGTGTTACGTTGCGAGCATCGTGGGCGGTATACATCCGTGTCATAAATCAAAACCTGTCTGACTTTACCGCTTTGCTGTGGTGCGAAAACATGTATATGTTTATTTTTCGCAACGCATCGTTTGTTGACTTGAGTTTGTCCAGACCGCTCAACGTTGTGTTTCCTCGAAAATCGCTGGAAGTAAGTGAATGATGTCTGTTTAGAAATATCATTTGAAAATAATGACACATATGAATACTTGTCCTCCGCTGATCTTCAAAGTTTTGTCGTTATGAAATTACCCTAGGAGCTAAGATATGGCGTAGTGCAAATGTCTGGGTAGTCCTGAGATCTCCCTCACTTCTCCACTGCAAAATATGTACACTTGCTAACTTTGCAGCCGCAGATTATTAATGGGAAAACGGTGTTAAAGAAAATATTTTTGAACCGCCATTTAAAAATTACACTTTCAAATTTAAGGCTTTCTGCTTTAAATTTGTCTAAGACAACTGCCGTATCATAAAAAGTTTCAATTTTTTGGTTTTATGTTTTGAACATAAAACCTCTTATTAAACGATCAGATTAACGATTCACAAAAAAAAAAAAAAAGGATTTATATTTCTTCTTTGCTTACCATTTTTGTCGCTATACTGCTTAGAACATTGCATGTTATGTAAACGAAGCACGTAAGAGTCACGCTACACATTTGCTTATTAGGGAGAAGTGTCTCTAACACTAAATCCTTCATTTAAAACTGCGTGTCAACTATCTTTGCAGACAGAGTCGTTAAACTGAAAGAATTTTCATTCATTTCTGAATTTCCCCCGTTTATACAAAAAATTTACAGAACTCTCAACAGCTAAATTTATTTATATTTCAGATTAATGGGTACTGTACCTTTTACCTGCCAATCTACCGATAACTTTGAGGAAGATGTGACTAAATGAAACATTATTATGATCGTACGCCATTTTGAAATAATGCTGCTACGTAGCTGAGAAGTCACAGAAACACAATAAGACTACAGACGAGAAAATACAAAAATAACATAAAAGGATGCCTGTCTTTGTTTTACATTATATACCAACATGTTACATATTTGATAACAGCTAATCCCGGTTTCTGTTATTGTTAATCGCCGACGCAAAAAGAGGGGTGATGTAAGTTTGACGTGTCTGCCTGTGTATCTGTGTGTTTGTCTGTGGCGTTGTAGCTCCTAAACAAATGAACCTTTTTTTTTTGTTTGTTTGTTTGAAAGGTGAGTTGATCGAGAGTGTCCTAAGTCATTATTCAAGGATATATGTTCAGCCGTTTAAAGATCAGCTCTTTTCTATTTTTTTATAGTGAATGTGAGAAATGCTGCTGGTATGGTCGATTTGAAATTTAGTATCCTGTGAGCCGGGTTTATATATTAGTTTAAGTCCTAACTTGTATTAGATTACTTTTTCGCATTGAGTTCTTTGACATTATCGTGTTTTTTTTAGCGCGTAGAAACATGCAATATTCGCTCGCAATAGTGTATGTCCATGATAACGATTCAGTCGGTAATTGACAGCCGTAACAAACGTTGACCATACACGACTTGTGCACGATTGTCTGCCGGGCAAACAGTTCGCAACCTGCAATCACAGACAGACACAGCAAACAATATGACTAGACGTATGACGTATGAGGTTACAGTGACCTACAGATAAGAGCCGGTGTGTTATCAACTCTCTACACGCCACGCGAGGTGCAACAACTCCCCGCCTACAACGATCCCGCCATCGATATTATCCGACATGGCACAGGTTTGTTTGCTGGTCGATTGATCGATCCCTCCGCTCGTTGGTCGACCAGGTCGTCATGTATAGAAATGAATGACCTCCCACAGAAAATGTGATTTGTTTACGATGTGTATACCACAATTCTTCTTTGAAGCAAAATCATTCGTGAAAAACTCGGTGTTTTTCTATACTTTACCAATTTTACGGTGTTATGCATCAATAGACTATGCGCCGATTTCAAATCAGGTATAAAATATTCTTCAGATTCGAAACGTTCTAACAAAATGTATTTTACTCGTATATCCTGTGGTTACGAGTATTGGTAGAGTCCCGGATATTTCTCTGGTTCAACGACCAGCCAGGCTGGACTGCTCAGTGCTGTATACTCTATGTCCTCAGATACTTGTATATTGTCTGCTGCTCCAGTGAGGGAGCATTTGAACATTTGACGAAGTAGCGCGGGAGTCCATGAGTGTATTTATGCACGTCCGCCATTGGTTCGTTTGCCTCAAGGTCACGTTTAATAAACAATGACTAGAGACCTGAAATATTCGCGTTTTCTTTTAGGCGCAAGCTAGAAATCCAGCAACTATATATAGGTCTGTATCACGTTCACAATTGGCCGTTGACTTACTCGACACTTCCTGGAAGTAGCTGAGTCAATAATAAAACTGTAACTTAATACAGGCTCATCTCACAGTGTCAGCGAGCAGCCAATAAACAGCTGCTATCACATTCAGTACACATATATTCATGGAGGCTAGCCTGGAGGTCAGTGAACCGGCGAATTGTTCCGGTCTCTAACAATGACTAGAGACATGCAAAATTCGCGTTATTTTCTGTCAGCCTACTAGACTCCAAGTGACTATAGGTTGGTTTGACGTCTCCCGCTGGCCGATATTGTCGTGACTGGCCGCGGAGAATGCTTACACGGTAGAGAGGCCAATCTCTGTAAAGACGTAACACACGTAAATGACAACACATTAAAGTTCGTGGCCAATTGAATCTCAGATTATGCTCTTTTATGTATAGAAAAGTGAAGTCTACCAAATGATAACGCAAATTTTGCATGTCTCTTAACAATGACCCGATCGAAAAAGTTTCCAACATGTAAATGGCATAGAAATCTAACCTTTCCTCAGTTAAATACCGAAATTTCCGGGACTCTAAATATTGGTTTTATTGACTGATATACTGTGTGTATGACTGTTACAAATCCGAAAAACTTACAGCATGTTTAGCTGGTAACTTAAAATTGGCGCATAGTCCCTTGATTCATAACACTGTCCAATTGAGTGATAAGACGGAAACGTAACAGATTGGACTCGTGTCGTGGAGTAACTGGCTTTGATTCCTCGTCCATATTGCAGTTTTCAAGGGATTTCTCTAAATAGTTCTAAGTTGAGACAACTGAGATCCCTCCGTGACCAAATCATGGTCACAGAAAAGCGACAGCAGTAACACTGGACGTAACACCACTCCCCTGGTCTTTTCCTTAGTTCTCCACACTATTAAACTAATAATGACCTAAGAAGTGTAAACAAAGCTAGATCTTTTGATGAACCTTTCTGGTATGTGTTCCTAACTTCAGAATTATAAATAACATGTTGTTAGAACAGAAA
>PNEQ01124208.1:0-19558 GCA_003012365.1 Medauroidea extradentata | reverse complement strand
TATGATGAAAATTTTAACATTTAATGACGTTACCAAAAATAAACAAACATGTATGGGCAACTTATGTTTTCTACTTGACATCTAAAAAGATTAAATAATTGTAGCTTATTTGGTTGCAACAAAACTGAAGTTGCAAAAGCTTATGACAGTGCAAGCAAACATATTTAAACTGAAATAATAAATATAATAATTCATGCAAGCATTATTACAATTATTTGTCGTGTTGCCTTCAATTTGATTCTACACTATCAGATAATAAAGCCGTATAGGCCTAGTTTAAGTTTCCAGTTGTAGACTATTAAACAAACTTACCTTTTGTTGTAGGGCCTGCCTTCGACATGTCAGTGTTATTATAGTCATGTGACTATACACTATATAGCCAAAATTTGTGCTCCCATAACCTAAACGGAAATAATATACAAATAAAAAGCGTAAGTATTAAACAAACATGGGTAGGCCTAATTGCCCACATCAGCTTTAAATAATTTTGTTGATTAACACACATCATTAAACAGGTACACTTTAACGACCGGGAAATATACAGGCGTACGTCTTCTGGCCGTTTATTTTGGTAATTGTAGGCCTAAATTATTTGCAGCTGACAGGCACAAAATCTCACGTCACACGTAGACTTTATCTTACAAAAAGAATTTATTGAGTCGGCGATTTGAAAAAGCATGTTTACATATAGGACTACAACATGAACCGTAAGTATTCACCAACAAATTTTGTTAAAAATAAAAGTTCGGTAATTTTTTTTTTATTTTTTTTTACATTTTATATAGCACTTTTCTCTGGACGGATTACCTACTATTAATTAGCGAGTGTTTTTGTAGACATGCCAGCTGAAGTTACTGTCTTCAGAATCACGTCTTAATATCCCGTTGTTGTTGGCGATTACACATCGCGTATTTTAATCCCTGCAAGCGATATAGTACAATTACATACATGCACAAAATATTAAAATAACACCGCACAAGGATCTCAAACGTACCGAACACACGAGAAGCTCAAACACTCGCAACGCAAATGACCACTCTTTATTTTGGTTGCCGGACGTCATATCTCAGTGGCGATTACGGGCTGGGTTTTATAATCCCTGCATTACAATATATTAAATATATGCACAGAATAACACAGTACCACATTATAAGAATTTCAAACACACGCGAATGCGGTAACTTTTCACACTCGCAAATGGCCGTGCTTTGTTTTGGTTTCAGGTAAACTGATAACGATGCGGTTGTTTGTAAATTAGTTATTAAATTACGCGATTTGAATAGAATAAAATAGTTAACTGACTAATACTGGATACGAAGCCGTTTTATTATATTACGTTTTCTTCGAAATGCTTACTTATTTTTCATATATAATATACACTACTTTCAACGTCGGCTATGGAAGTTAACCGATTTGTTGATCAGGGCTGCCACTACTGCTTCATCAGGCCATACGTTCACGTCCTGTTGTTTTAAATGGTTGCCACGTGTCTGGCGCGTGTTAAAAATATTTGTAGCATCGGCTGTCAAAATATGAAATTCTTACGTGAAAAAGTACTTTCATACTGGTGTTTTGAAGAATAAATTGATCAACACCGAGCAGTTTAATTATTTGTATTGTATAACTTGTACGCAATTTTCTATAAATGTATCCTCAAAACGTAGAACGTTCTAAACGTAAGCTTGTAATGAACCAATTGAGACAAGGGAACAGGCTTGTTAGTCTATTAGCTGAGTGACTAAATGGCTTCAATCGTGCGGTAAAGACGAGTGAGATATAATTTTATTCAGTATTTTCTGTAGAATACGAATATGCTAACCCAGGAATCGAAATCGCTGGTATTCATATAGTCTTTTAAATAAAAGTAATAACATTGCAATTTCGTTTTATGCGTTATAATATTCGTAACCAACACAAAAACAAAACTGAATATAATAACTCCTCACTCGTCTTTACCGTAGGACTCATGGCATTTTCGTGAGAATCTGGCTCTAGCTGATAGATCGGGCGCTGCAGATAATCCCTGTCAGTTTTGGTAACATGAGTTGCCACTTCTTGTCCTCTCATAACTGCTCCGCGTTCACTCGAGGTACTGGGGATAGAAGCAACATATCTCCACAAGCAGAGGTCCTGTTTTCGTCGGGTAAAAAATTGAAATTACTTAGTTTTATATACTGTTTTTACAGGATAATAGTTATTCCAGAAATGTTCAGATTGCAACATGCTGTACAGCATGGTAAGGAACAAGTCTAAGACATGGTTTTATGTGTTATTCATGCTGCATTACTCTACTACAATTAACTAAATTATTAAAAAAAAGCTTATTTTCTAGTTTTTTTCTTAACAATGTTAAAAGATTTTTATATACGTCAAATGTCTTAGACAATTATACGACTTTACGACACCTATTTCCGAAAACGGTATACTTTAACTGCATTCGTTCCCTCAATAATGTTCAATAACGGTACACATGTTTCTCTCTATTTAGCATACCGTACCGAGCACCCTTAAGTTGCCCTGTTCTTCGAATAGTAATGTTCCGGAACACGACGCACCAATACAGAAACACCCCCCTCCCTCCTTGCCTTACTAGCGAGAAGCAACAGTAAAATAGCGACAAGGGAAAATAAAAAGAGAAATAAACGGTTTATTTCATTCTGTACGCTTCGCATGACATCAAAGCATTTTGAAATCATGACGTTTTAAATGAAAACGCCTTCAAACCTACGCAATAGGAGAGGAGGTAAGCTTGAAGTAGGTCCAGGGGAGGAGGGATGGCATGTATAAGGATACAGCGAGACTGTTAAGAGCGAGTGGTGTAACACGAAAGGATTTTAGTCAGGGAAAAGGAAAGGAGGGTGGTATAGCTGGAAACTTAAAGAAAAATGCCAAGGCTGTGCGTGGAACGCAGGAGCGCCTCTCACAGAAATAATTTCATTTGGCGGTGCTTGGCAGAAGGCAGTGCTTGAGAACGTAGCCTAGCGTGGCGTGGAGAAAAGGCTTGTATACGTACACGAAAAACCTGCTTGCTCCATGGTAGGTAGGGGGAGAGGGGGGCGCTTGAACGACAATTCAGCGCTGCAAGCACTCAGCTGTGCCAAACCACGAGGCTCCGCTCAAGGCAAGAATTCCAACCTTTCCAGAAAAAAGTAATGAAAATATGAGTCACTACCTGTTTGATCATTCTCACACTTTCCGGCTTAATTGTTTGTTAAACAAGAAATAGTAAGTTAATATTGTGCATTCAACAAAAAAAAATTAACTGAATCAGTCATTTGAGAAACAGCATAAGTCAGTTTTCTACCGAAACTAGTTGTGATTTTTTTGTCCATATGTAAACAGTAAAATATATTTAGTGGACTTACCTCAGTACAGAATTATAAAATCCATAACTCATTTTGGTAGAAAATTTACTTATGTCTTTTCTCAAAATCAAATTCAGCTATGTTATTTTCAAAACTATCGTTAAGACAATGCGTCAATAACAGTTCCGAGCACTTGTTAAAATTTAAAATCCTCGCCAAAACACTCTTATTTCAGATAAGTAAATTTACTGAAAAGTAAATCACATGTAAGCATGGGCGTCACGAAGGGGGGGGGGGGGCAAGGGGGCAGTTGCCCCCCTGGAACTTGGAGACCCCTACAAAGAAAAAGTCACTTATTGTGTCAGGCACTGTGAAAAGGTCTTAATTTGCGTCAAATGCTGCAAAACAATGGTCTGTGTCGTCAGACGCTGCAAAAAGTATAAGTTTTTGCTTATAATAGATTAGTTTTATGATAGCTAAACTTAAATTTCTCTATCCTTGCCCCCCCCCCCCTTGATATAATTCCTGGTGACGCCCATGCATATAAGGAACATCCCCCCCCCCCTACGCATTTTCGACTGCGTGATAATAAACTTGTATAGATAAGTGTGAGACGGTGCACACGTCTCGTTTCGGCTGGACTCGGCATGTTATCATTCTATTGAGACATTTTGGTTTGGTCAGTTGGCGGCCCTGACCTGTTAGTTGGCATGTTGGCCGCTAGGGCGACTGGCACTGTGATGGGTGCGATGCACCGCGCCGGTTGTCGACTGCTTGAGTTGAACGGGACGAGTAATTTGCCAGAGTTTGACAGAGGCAGTCTGCTGCTAGAGATACCAGAGTCAGCTGAGGAGAGCGATGGTGGGAGCTTCATGTCATGTGGTGACGCTCACGAATGGTTGGGCGCTTATATTGTGTGAGCTACGATTGGGACTAGGAATTACCGAAGAAATTGAGGCCCGAGTACCGTCGAGGATTATACGCAGATTCATTTATACCCTTGTGTGTACCTTTCCAAGGAGAGAAGAGAACGAGCCCCGTTAGGACGCTGCCCCAGGAGTCTCTTAATGCCGGAATAGACATTGCGTCGTCGGAAGGTAGCGTGATCTATACTGCAGACAGGTACGAGACTACAGCAATGTATTTTCCGTGTGTGCGACCCAACAAGACGTAAGTGACGATATACATTTATAGTAGGAGGCAGGATTAGAAACTGTTAGTAGTAGCAGGTGTAACGTATACTGAGAATACTCAATGTAGATGTGTAATTATATTAAGTAGTTTGTATACAATTGTTGTGAGAGTTAATTATGGTAGCACGCTTCCATGGGAGTACACATTGTAGGGCTGGAATGTCCTCTGTACTACCCGCTTTAGTTAACGAGGGTGGGTTGAGTGCCGGCCCCGTTACAAGTGGTGCATCTGAAATGGTTATAATTGGAGGTACGTAAATTTCGCAGATTTATTCCAGGTCAGGTTGAACGCCAATTATGTATACTTCATTTCATTGGCATGTCTGTGACTTGCTGGCGGCTGTTACGAAACGCGTTTGACTACTGCAAGCCAGTAGTAAATAAGGAAATAATGCGAAGTGCTATCGCTTGTTACCTGCTTGTATGGTTATAAAAATCGATTGTGGTCAGTGGGTGTATAGGACTGACAAGTCTAGGCTGTTGCCAGATGAATACGCGAAATTGACGTACCTCTAGTTATAATCACGTGTAACGTCCTCGGAATACCATTCCTAAACAAACGTCACTTACACACGTTGAGGAGTTTTCAAATAAACGTATTAGCCCAGGCAATGTGGAGCTAAAATCGGGTTTACCTGAAAAAAAAATCATGAATATTTTAAAATTTACAGAGAGACACAGTTTTGCATCCTGAATAAAATACTAAGTATGTGACCTCGAGGCGCCTTCGCTCGCTCCGCCATATTGAAAAAATGGGGTCCAAAATAAATTTTTTGACAATGACTCGTTGACAGTGGATATAAATAGAAGCCGTGTAAAATCGGAAGAATATTTTGTGCCACCATATTTTGTTACGAAGAGTAGCGGCCTGCACTGTGTATGATTGTACTACCTGTCCGATGAGTAGAGGCCCGAAAAATTCGCGTTTTCGTTCAGTCACAAGCTAGAATTCAATAAACTGTAAGTTCGTGCTACTTTCCCAATTGGCCGTTGACTTATCTGACACCACCTTGAAGTCTATGACCCAATAGTAACAATGTAACTAAACACGGGCCCTTTTTACTGCGTCAGCGAGCAGCCAATGAACAACTGTTGACTGACTGAATACACACGATAGTCTTGGAGGCTAGCCTACATGTCAGTGAACTCGCGAAATTTTCCTGTCTCTACCGATGAGTAGAGAAGGTGATTTATCGCAAGAAAAGTTGACTGTTTGCTAGGCTTCAATGTAATGTATTCATTTATGATGCTTTTATTTCCTTACTGTCGAGTCCCTATTTGACTGGGCCAATTATAACTCTGGTGCGCTACTACTGGACGTCTGTGATTCGTCTGTGAACAACTAGTCTGTGCCACATAACCGTCGGCCAATAACACATGACGCAGGACGCTACACTGATTTACAGAATACGCTGGCAGAAAACATTCTCGCGATAAATCACCTTCTCTACCGATGAGTTATTGCCGGCGGCAGGTAGAGGAACTACAGTGTTGGTATGACGCAATCGTGTCCGGCAGGTAGCAGTGTATAGTCTGAACAACCACACACTGCCACCTACGCATGGTATCGGAGTGTTGCGTGTGTGTGTGTGTGTGTGTGTGTGTGTGTGTGTGTGTGTGCAACGATTGCTGTGATTGCATTGATCCCACATTTTAAGTGAAAGTTTCATTATCAGGGGCGTTGTAACATAAAAGAACTAAAGCTGGAGGGAAATACGTAAAGACGCAACCTTTTAACATTTTACTCAATGGTACACCAACCTTTTTCTGTATAACATTTATTTAGTACCCTTGCGTAGAGACACTGGAAAATCGCAGGAATAGCAGACTGTTTGCTAGGCTCCAACGTGATGTATATAACACTGAATGTTTCGTATCAACATTGGCTATCGTTTGTTTGTAGCATTTTTTTTTCTCTCTACGACAGACCCAGTTATAACTGCACAGCTTGGACACACAGCGTGTGTGATTTGTCCCAAAACTGTTCACATGTGTCACGGTTAATACAGTTTATTGGAGACTATTTTCGCGATTTCCCAGTGTCTCTATCCATGCGTTATTCTCTCTCTCCTCTGGAATTAGCGGCTCCTTCCTCTTCCCACAGTCTATTGTGCTAGGCACTGATTGTACTATATGCCGGCCCGTTACCCCCCGCGCTACTCCACCGACATACCAACAAGTCGTCAACATACAACAGCGCACTCACTTCTCAGAGGTAAAGACTTGTCAGACGGGCAATAGGTTGGTTTATTCAGTAGCAACGTCAGACATGTGTTTGTTTATTTGGTAGAGACTGGTAAAATTTCTGGGTTCACTGACACGCAGACTAGGAATTGTTTTTCTATACAGCCCCTCCAAGCTGTAATACTGTGACCTCCAACCTGCTTATTGGTGCCTTCGGATAGGTTTGGGAGTGACATTAATTTGGAAGACAAGTATTGCGTGCCAGGCTAAACAGCCTATACTCTTTCCGTTATTAGTAAGAAAATATAGTTGTAGGTCGTTCGGGACAAAGTAAGCACTAAAAATTTAACCTTTGAAAAATATCACTAGGCGTTACTGTGTATAATTCAACATTAACTATAGTCACCTTAGCTGCTTGTATGGTTGGCAGCGAAATTACTAAATATAGTTCCGCGTATTTTCCTATTTAAAAACAACAATACTGAAAGAAAATCAATTGAAATCGACGTACATGTATTTTATATAATTAATAAACTATTTTTATCAAACTATTAACTGCACAGTTCATCTTACACGCGCAAACATAAAGTGACGTGTCCACAGAGGTTAGACATTTTTCGTCGTTAGTCGTCACATGCGGAAAGATACTAATTGGCTGGAAATAGAACTTTAGCAGGGCTTCTTCGAGTGCTCACGCCATCCCGAACCGCCTATAATGCGGCCTCTCAGTGTTAGTAGCAGTGAGAGCCGGCAGGTGGCTGTAGAGAGTCTGTGCACAGGAGAGCAGGTCACAGAGGCAGCGAATTATGCTCTTGTGGCCTCCAGTTTGTTGCAAAGTATGGAAGTTTCCAGTGTCGCACTGGAGGAAACCTGCCGCCCGGTAGTTAAATAATAATAATAGCTAGGGACTTGATAAATTCGCGTTATCTTTTACACACGCGCTATAATTCCAGCAACTGTAAGTTTGTGTCGCTGTAGCAGTCGGCCCTTGACTTATCTGACACTTCCTGGAAGTCTCTGAGCCAGTACTAACAATATACCTCAATGGGGATTGATCCCTGTCAGATTGGTTTTACGGTTTTTCTTATAAATCAGGGAATAGACACATTGTTTTACTTTTTTCACGCTTACAAGGCATAGTTTATTGTTTCATTCACTTTTTGGAATCCATATGGCATTGTTTCTGTTAATGTTGCGGCCTCTGTAGTCGCTCCCATAAATAAAGCAATGTTTCCTTTACAGCTGTTTCCCGTTGCAAAATAATGAATATAAACAGAAAAAAACAGTTTTGTGGTGGCTACAAAATGTTTTGTCAATATGGACCTCACAAAATAATTTTGTAGTGGTTACAAAAAATTTTTGTTGTTACTACAAAACATTATTTGGGACAGCAAACAATTTTTGTGGTCACTACAAAAAATTTGGTGAGAACCATTTTAACAAAATATTTTGCAGTAACTAATAAGTATTTTTTCAGTGTATTACGGTTCCACCAATTACAGAAAATCGATTAAGTTAGTATCTATGCCTTGTCGTGACAAAAATGTTGATACATCGACTGGAACAGAAAATATCGAGAAGAAACAGATAAATCCAAGGTGTTAGGGATCAATACCCCTTACCGTGCGCTATACCACTATATCAGCAAGCAGCTAATAAACAGATGTTGTCTGCTCGGATACACTAATAATCTTGGAGGCTAGCCTACAGCTCAGTGAACAAGCGAATTTTTCCGATCTGTAATAATAACGCGCCCGGCGACCCAGGAAGTGGGTAGAAGGGGAGTGGTTTAGGTGCAGGATCAGCTAGACAGCCAAGGATCACAACTGAGAGCATTATTGGTTGGGTAATAAACGCGGCAGGCTCGCGTGACGTACAAGTGTCCCAGTACTTCCGGCGGCGTCAGCAGGGGCAGTGCCTGTACTGAAACACACGCAGGATAGACTCCAAGAAAGTATGCATACCCAAGAAGGCAACATTTTCTTATTGGCTGCTCGCTGGCACAGTGATACACCGCGATTGGCCATGCATTTAGTAGCTTTTCTAAGTCTCAGTGTTTTTCTAGGTGTTGTGAAATAACCAGAGCAACAATTCTATGGTGAAAAGATTTTTACATCATTTCTGCCCTCATGATTTAACGGACCTTAACTCCACTGAACCTAATTTGTCAGGAAACAGCTTTGAAAAATGATTATGTAC
The DNA here is from genome assembly GCA_003012365.1 of Medauroidea extradentata. Classification (NCBI taxonomy): domain Eukaryota; kingdom Metazoa; phylum Arthropoda; class Insecta; order Phasmatodea; family Phasmatidae; genus Medauroidea; species Medauroidea extradentata. Next base: position 10,677 of record PNEQ01124208.1, on the reverse strand, counting down.
CTAAGAATTTTACTATAACTTTCTAACATGAATACTGTATTCCAATCAACGAGCTATATAGTAAATATAGAGGGGCGGAAACAGTAATCTCCAAGGCATGGGGTGAAGACCAATTGAACGTGGTATTTGGACCCTAGATAAAATGGCGGACTCGTATATCCGGTCGAGAGACGAGAACGATTATGCTAATTTAAACATTATTACAGTATAATATATTACAATAATTATTGGCATTTTTCCTGTGTTTAGCGGGAATATAGTGGAGCTATAAAGTAAATGATTTTAAACCGAACATATGACGGATTTTCAACATAATGTTGGCCACACTGCTGTTCGCCATGTTTTCTTGGGTCAAAACAGCCGTTCAATTGGGCTTCACTTTGGAAGCGTTTCCGCCCCTCTATGTTAATTATATAGCTCGTTGATTCCAATAATGTTGAATGGTGCCTTAGAGTACTGCGATACTGTATATATTTAATACAGTTCAAATATCAAGTTGATAACTGTAAAAATTGTTAAAATATGGAGTTAAGACTTTCTGTGTTATTAGTAGGACAAAATAAAAACTTTGTAAATTATCGTAACGCCACCATGTTTGTATCACTAAAACTCCTTTCATTAACACTTTCCAAAAATAAGATACAATAAATGGTTAGTCATTTGTTAAGTGTATTGACTTAAATAAGAATATAATGTATGAAATAGTTTATAAATAATTATTGATAATTACTATCTCAAGTCCATGTGGGTAACGACATTATGAAACAAAAAACCTTAACTCCGTTCTCTAAATCAAAGAACTTTAACTCCACTGGAGTTGAGGAATATTCAACTATTACAGGGAGATAAGACTTTTCATTTTAGTAACGGAACACAACTCTGTGGACTTAAGGCAAATTATAAATTCGTTTTTGGCATTTCCCGAGGACTTAAGGTTAATTTTACTGTTGATTATGATGTAGAACTACCTCATGTGCATATCTGAAACTGTGCTTCATTTCGGTGATTGGTTGTTTTAACTCTCGCTAATTGGTGATTTTACTAGCAAATAACAGACGCATAGTGTCAGAATTATCTTACTCTGATTGGTGCAATCACATGAGAGACCAGTCTGAACAAAGACACACTGCCAATAATCATGAAATAGAGCTTACGATGTGCACATGAGACAATGAACCAAATGGTGCAAAAATCTTTTCGCGACAAAACCGTGGATCTGGAAAATAAGTATTGAGCCAATTGTAATGTGGCGCGAATTTTCAATTGTTTGTGTCCTAGCTACCACCCAAAATAAACCGCGAATTTTTCACGTTCTTATATATTGAAGCCTATAGTAAACAGTTAACTTTCCTTAGACATAAAATATTGTGCAAACTGTATGCAGAATGTACAATACTGGACTCGTGTATCTTAAGGGCGCCGCGTACCCGCACGTGAGAGGCTCAAAAGCGACGGAGCAGTAAGGTCGACCTTGAAGCGCACGTATCAAATGCCGCGTCGCCTCGACGAGCCAAGCGCTGAAATTGCGTGCAAGTTTCCGTCGAACGGTTTTTACTATGGGACACTAAGCGGTGACCATATAATTTTATCGGTGGAAAGTCTGGAACTAAGTTCAGTGCAGGTCGCAACCTGAGTTTCACATACATCCGGTTAGTACATTTTGAAGTACGGAAGTCTGAACAGGCCAATTTTAGCAATATTGGAGGGCTTAGAAACAGTGTTTTTAATGAGCGTGGCGTCTTAAAAATGAAGTTCCGATCTTGTCTGAAGTTTGCTTTCTTTTCGTACGTTGGCACAATGGCCACACGTGGAATATTTTTGTAGAAAAAACCTGTTTAAGAACACACTGCAACGCATTTGAAGCGTGGAGTAAGCGACAGCCGTAACAACTACGTAATGCCACACAAATAGACGTACTGATTGAAACCAAACTGTTTCATTTCAAGGCGTCGTTGAATTCCGCCCGTGATCGGAAGCGTACGTGATGGGCCTGCAAGCCACATTCCATCCACGTCTAGCAAGGCCTGTATTTTCCCAGATGACCCCGCGATGACACGCAAATCGTATCCCTCGTCCACTTTCGAAATTAATAGTTACGGCAGCTCGTCCAGGCACACCCAAATAACAGGCGCGAACGTCCCGTCAAAGCCAACATTCTAGGGCGGGAAGATATTTTAGTGGCTCGTGATGAGGTGACCGTCGGGCGTGGGCCCATATTCAAGCACAGATAAGTATCTCCATAGACAAACACTAGTTCGGGTCGTATTGAAATTACGGGTGTTCTGCAGATGAGAAACACCCGAGATGCAGTTTAACAATCCACATGCCTACATAAATACTTCGATAGCACGTCAGCACGCTATATACTCTCAGCAACACACACGTATGTATTGGGTATTTACAAAAATTTTGTGAGATTATTGTTTGTAAAAAATGTGGGAAATTTATACAGTGCATGAAAATACCTTAGATTCTAATACCGGACACAATTTGATTACTGGAAAAAAAAATGTATGCCGATCCTAGTGAGAAGTTTTTGTGATTAGCGTTTTTCATGGCATTATTTCCATACATCTTTTCACTGATAAAAATAGCTTAGTGGTCACCACAAATAATACCGGAAAGGAATATAGTCGTAGTATTTAGAAATACGACACAATATATACATGCATATGTGCATACATATATGTATATATACATATATACACACAAATGAATAAATATATATATATGTATATATATACACACATATACATATATAACCTATATATAAGTGCATATGTAATATCCCAAATTAGTTCCGGAACGGAATGTAGTATAATTAGTCGTATCAATACAGACGAAATAAAATGAAGAACGATGCAATAACATAACAAAATATGATGTACGAAAAATTGAGATAAAAATGGACGAGGACAACGATTCTTTTTTCTGCAACTCGGCAACATTCCCTTGCAATGATGATGACAATAAAACCGGTTCAGTTTTAAATACTAGTCCACTGAAGGAATCGTTCGAAGATCCCGCATTATGTATATATACATACATATGTCATGATAGGCTACTTTATGAGAAGTACGCAAAATGAGTCGGGTTGGAGTGTGATATTATTGTGCGATTATAGCTTATGAAAAAGTAAATAGATTTATCTTTACCAATTTGTTAGTAAAGTGAAAATAAACGAAGTAATCCTAACCAGAAAATTAACTTTGAAACCAAATTTCATTAATTTAAAGAAAAACTTCTTGATATGTCTTCATTTAGATACTATACATAGTGCCGCTGCTTAATATCGAATGTTTTAATACGTCACATTTAGAGAAAAAAAAGTCTTTAGTCGATTTTCAGAATAGCATCATATTTCTTTTTAGTAGATTTTCAGAATAGCATTACTAGCATTATATTTCTTTTTACGTATAAATTTAAAACTGAGTTTATCCTTACTTGGTCATTAGCGGTGGCGTAACAACCGAAGGGGGTGAGTGGAAGGGTAAACATTGCCCCCCCCCCACTCCAATTGATGTTGAAAAGGGCGCCGGAAATAATAACAAAAAGGCGCCCAAATGTTTATGAACTTATTTTAGCAAGTGTGTTCCAGTATCATTATTTTCGATGGAATTTCGCTGACACTATGTCCGTAACATAATTAGTTATGCGAAGTAATTAACGATTCTGTGTAAGTAGGTCAAATATTGAGTCATTATATGTTTTCCTCTTTTACTCTTCTCTTCTAGATTATTGATATTTATTTCCTGTATTAACTATTATGAAACATGTAATTTTTGTTAGCGTTTAGTTAAATAACATTTTGTAAAGCATGTCCAAATACCATAGTTTAAAATAAATTGGGGGGGGGGGGTCCTAATTGCTTGACCCTCCATATAGGTGGTTCGGGATAAAGTGAGCATTTTTGAAATCCTGTGCTTTTTCGGATAAGATAGTTTGAACTTTCCTGACACATTTTAATGCAAACAAAACAACCCAAGTAATTAGCAATGTGTATAGATTGTGCCGTACTAAAAAGTTAACGCCTAAGACCACAAGAAATATAATTTTTGAATTATTCCCGTAGAGAATATGATTTTCTAAAATGCTCATTTCACTGTGAACTACCTATAAATGGGATAGTACGTTCGCTACTGACGCAAAATAAACACGCACCTCTGTAACACGTACATATTCCTGAACAAATGAAGATAATAGGAGCCTACATGACGACGGCTACATTTTACTACACTAATTTAAAATACGGTAAAATTTTAGTGTATTGCTCTTATAAATTTACACACAAAATGCTGTAATTTGATTTGTATTATTAGGTGGTTCTTAGCTTTAGTGATGTATTGTATTTGTCTGGTGTATAATTGAAAACTTTAAGAAGGCGTGGTACATAATTCAACGCTAAAAGAATTAATCTATAACTGCAGGTTTCTTGAAGCCAATTTGCGAAAATTAAACAATAGCAATCCCAGATAATAGTTTCAGCCAACGTTTTAAACATAATTGTTTCCTGTGTCAAGAACTTCTGAGGCACAATCTCTGACGCCGGAACCTCGTGCATTTAACAGCGGCGAAAGAGATCACGCGTAACAAATTAGTAATTCTGGATAAATATTTACTTAGGTTTGCAAATACCATTATCTAGGATTGTCATTGAGTATTTTATCCACATTGGCTTCGAAAAATGCGTAGAAATCAATTGATGTTTTCAGCGTGTATTTTACTACCACGCACTCGTGCGAGTTTTTTTTCTGCCGAAGATCCTTTACAATACTGGATCAACTGTGGCCTACCTAGGTCGTCGCAAATGTTTTTTTTTTTTTTTTTTACTGTGATAGAGTGTACTTAAAAATACCTAATAATACATACAAACGTTTACATTTGACATACAGGTAGGTACCCATGTTACACCTCACTTATTCTTACTTAAGGCTAAAAACTCTTTTGAATACTAAGTGTACGATAGCCCGTCCGTTTGCAGCGTCGCCTCTCCGGTCAAGTAAAACTAACAACACTGTCCACTTTGTAGCACGTGGTACGGAACCTATGTTATAAAGATGATAACAAACGTGTACCTATCGCCCACTCGACTACATAAAAACTCTCGACATCACTAACATGGAAGTACATTTCTTATTGTTGGCGCTGTTTCCTAACTTTCATCTCAGCTTTTCCCACGCACTCGCTCGCCCTTCCCTGGGACCCTAGCGGAGATGTTTATGTACGAAATTAACATCCACGTAAAAACGCCATGTTTCTTCCCGCCACATACCTCTACCCACTTTCAAACGTCCGTCTTAATTTATAACGCAGACCTTCTTCCCTCCCTCACCCACTTTCTCTCCCTTATATATTTCTTCTCGCTTCCTTCCTTTCTTCGTCTCTTAAGACCCCTCGCCGCACGCACACGTGCACACACTCGTATATCTCCCTTTCTTTTTATATATATTCTTCCTTCTCCTCCTCGCTTTGTTGTGTTCTCAGCTTCCCCAGAACATTTCCTGCTCGGGCTGTAAGTACTGCGAGGAGCTGTGGTTAACACGCTAGCCCCCCACCCGCGTAGATGCTGGGCTGGGCGTCTTGCAATTCCCCACGCGGCGGTCTGCGGAGGATTAGCTTCGCCACGACATCATTCACTTCCGCGCCACTTCATCCTCAGTCTCGTATCATGACATGTTGAAGTATTTTATCACAATACCTCCGTATGCCATTTAAATAAAATTGTGTAAAAAAAAAAAAAAAACAAGTTCAACCTAAGCCACAAATTGTAACCAATAGAGGGAACAATTTTTTGGTAAGCAAATGGTTCGTTTCTTCGGTATATGTACATAAAATTTCGACGTTTTTGAACAACTTAAGTATACATAAATAAATTATGCGTGTCTGTTAATAGCTATGCCTACTTTGTTTGCGGTCACGGAGATTTATGGTAAATTAATAATTTAATTAATTAATTCTCAATGCGCCAATTTTAAAAATAACATTACATTTTAAAAAAATATTTCTACAAAATTTACATTTTTCGCATATTCCATAAACACTGTTTTCTTTTTAGGTTATTTGAGTAAATAAGTATATTTAAATAATATAAACTTCACATTTAAACTTTCCATTAAATATATATTTATATATATTTTTTACTAATTTACAGCACAATAAACCTTTAATGTAGCGCAAGTCAATCCCCCCCGTCTTTTTCTATAATCCATATAAGGCATTACTTTTGTAAACTATGAGTTACAATATTAATTTTTTTGCCATTATACATTTAAAATAAACATTCTAATACTTCTCATATGCCAGTTTTCCTACAGAAATGTCACGACAAATACGTTTGGGTTGTGTAGGCCTATATTAATAAAAATAATTGTATTGTTAGCTTGTAGGTATTCTATACATAGCATAAACGCAACGGCTTTGTTACGTATTATAACGTACATCTTACAACCTCTTCCTACGATATTTGATTACTGTCAGTGCTGAATACGTGTGAACTGGCTCTGTTTCAATAATTTTCCAAGCAACTATCGAGGCTCAGGACTATACCTGGCGAACACATTTTATCCCAGCATATTTCATTTTTAGTATCCACGCAGATGTCAAGAACATCATTAGACCCTACGGTAATATCCAGTGCATCAAACAAAGAGGTTTTTGAAGTGGAATTTGTCGAATATGAAATAAAATACAGTTATGTCAATTGGAGATGGTTGTTGCGCTGTCCTTGTGCGTGTGTGTGTGTGTGTGTGTGTGTGTGATATTTTGGCTACATTACATTTTTGTATTTATATCAGGACACCAGTAACGCTACTCATATTAATTTACATGAAATTTCACTCAACTATATAACAACATTTTGAAATAAAAAAGCTAAACATACATTTTAAAATGATGCCTGTAAAATTCACAAAGAAATAATTTGTACCTTTAAAAACTTTTTTTCAATACAAGGATTTACCTTGACAAATTATGTCTCTGTAATATTACGATTATTTTCTTGGCAAACATACTTAGGGAAATTTAGAAGTCAGCCAAAATCACGAGTTTGTCGAAAATGTTGTAGCTATATAGACACTATGAGTTCAGGTTTACATTTTGCTGGCAATAAAATAAATAATAATGTAAATGACGTTATAAATGTGCACAAATACAAACAATTTAATAATATGTAAATTATGCTCGTCTAATAGTAAATTGAGCTGTTAATAATCTGAGGGATGTACGTTCCTTTCTCGGCACTTCCACTAATTTATATCACTCAAAATTATTTCATATAAATTTATTTGTGTAACTATTACTTTCCAAACAAGTTTATTTTAATGATCAGAATAAAGTAAATAATTGAAATTTTATTTTTTTCTATTGCAAACACAAATAAAAAGTTGTACCTCGTAATATTACAAAAAAAATACTTCGTAAATTTTTTTACGAGAACTACATTAGTAGTTTACAAAGAATTACCTTGACCACCGATATTCAAAAAAATTTCCTAGTAAAAGTACATAAATGTTCTAAGTATATATGCATAGCAAGTAACATTATCTGACACAGAAAGTCCCGCTATTACTGTGTGGATGATACCAGAGTACCGGGACTTGAGCACATTGAAATACGACTGAAGTGTACAGTCTAGCCTACACAACATAACGTCAGCAGTCAATCATAGCTGACACAACAGGCTTCTAGAAAGTGAAGATGCACTGTGAGCCATTATCACCTGTCTTCCCGCACAGCTATCTTTCACTTCTTCTCTCAGTGCGTGTTTATTGTAAACTACAGCTTTCAGGCCGCTGCCGCCCAAGAGGCTTGGCGGGAGTAAGTGTGTTAAATTATATTAGCTGTGACTCAGTGCCATCCGAAATTACGCATATGTCACCGATAATTTTATATTCATCCCGGAGCGACCATAATTGCTACAGAAAATTATATCCTTATTTTAATGCCTGAAAACCGCGAAGAAATTCTTAAAAAAATATATATATATATTATTAATTAAATAAATAAACTATTGAAATCATTTACTTATATTCCCCCTCCCCCTCCAACAAATTTTAAGGGTGTTCAAGTAAAAAAAAAACATAATTTTAGATTTGTATGTAGCCTATAGTTTTGTAGACATTACTTCGGAGTACAATTTCCTATTTAAAAAATAATAATTCAGCCACTTTTCTCACAGTGGCATTTCAAAGTCAAAATATGTATGTTTATATGTTATGGACTACTGCAAAAACCAATCAAAGTAATCATATTAAATAATTTAAATTGAATCTTCATGCCACGGTATACGGCTGGATGTAGGAAATAAAAACCCATTACGAAATATTTTTGTATGCTAAAATATTTTCTGAAATTTCGAATTTTTTTTCAACTGTTAGCAATTTTTTTTAATCAAAAAATATTTTGTAATTTGTTTATATATAGCCTATTTCGATATGTAGCCTGTGACATGCATTTTCAAAGTGAATTATTTAATTTCATTACGTTCATTGGTTTTCGCGGTTGTCATTAACTAAAAACGTGCAAATTTTGACATTGAAATGATACTATGGGAAAACTGGCAGAGCTGTATTTAATTTGTAAAAGAAAATGTACTCACAAATAATGTCTACAAAACTATCACCATTTCATGGAAATAAAAAATTATGATTTTTCCCCATTTGAACACCTTAATTCCAGTAACAATATTTTCCTCGCCTCAATTCTGAAAATGAGTTTTGTTTGAAAGCAATATCGTGGAGGCTGACAGATTATGATTTAACATACAAATCTTCTTTTCATTGTTCTCACCAGGGCTGCGAGGTAGAAGTAAATTTTAATTATAATACAGTTTTCGTATGAATGCGATTTTTTTTTTTTTTTTGCATTGAGAAGAGGAGAATATTGTTACAGGAATAAAAATAAAGGGGAAAGAATTATAGGATGACATATTAGAGTGTTTTATAGGAAACCCTCAAAGAGCCAATAGCAATGTAGGTCGTACGTAGACGAATAAAAAATGAGTGCAGTGGTGCATGTAGGTTCAAGTACTGAATCACACCAAATATATGTTATCTTTGAACTGTGACGGCCCGAGCTGCCAAACTTATTGTATATGTTAAGGGCAAGCGACTGTTTCATCAAATGCCTTTTAGTCAATTGTAACTACTTATTTTATATATTTATATATTTGGTGTTTTACAAACCTTCATCCCTTCAATATAGATGTTGTATAGACATCTCATAAGTGCTAATATATGTATTAGTGTATTGTTTTTGTATTATGGTTTTGAACATAATATATTTAGAGATGTTGAGCAGAGAGTGGTGTGTTTTTTTTTGTTTGAAGTGCCCCTATTAACTTTAATTTTGGAAGCCATTATTATTTGGCATCTTTTCTTGCTGTACACCTTATTGAAAATTTGCCCCTATGCCGACATTACCAATTGTGACTTGCTCGTGCTGCCCCACAGCAAAAGTAAGCTACAGAACGATTCTTGCAATGGGTTCGTATTACAAACAGAACAGTTTTTTTTGGACATGTGCCACTGCGGGCGAATGTTGTATAGCAGAAAAACCCACAGCAAAACAAAAAATCAAAGGAAGAAAAACCAGTAAGCTGCAGTCCTATTGGCTGTAGGCTTACTGGCTTTTCCTCTTTTGTTTTTTTGTTTTATTGTGGGTTTTTTCTGCAACATGGCAACATTCTCCCGCGTAGGCGTATGTCCAAATAAACTGTTCTGTTTATTGCACCTAATATAATATAACATGAACACTCCTTCACTTTCTTTCACTAGGAATCCGAGGTAGGTAAACTGCGTTTCGTTTAACTTCAGTTAAATTTGACAGCAATTTATTGGCAATAGTTTTTAATATTTTGTAATATATGTTACAGTGCAAGATGTCTGAGATGTCAATTTCACCTTTCTACTGTAAATTTGTCTTGCATGGTGACACATACCACAAAATATTAAAAATGATTGCCCATAAGTACCTCTCAAATTTTACTGAGGTTATACTAATAAAGAACCCAAGTCCCATGAAAAAGACGACAACGAAAACAATGCACGCATAGTTCCAGATCTCTGCACTTAAATTGGCGTTACTAGTAGTATGGTTTAGTAGGGTCCAGGACAAGGGGTGGGGGTGTTAGACGCCAGATTCCCTGACTGCCATCTTTGACTACGTCATGGTGTGAATGTTGGCGGCCATCTTGGAACACATTACGGCGGCCATCTTGGTTTTGACCTTGACCTTGTCTTTTTGCAAATTAAATTTTTGCAAATTTTTTGCAATTTTCATTTTTCGATTTTTTTATTTGCTTTCCGTCGTCTGCTGGTGGCGACCATGTTTGTTTACGTCGTAGGTGATATGTTTCCATAGTTGGCAGGTGGCGGCGCTGGTGTCGCACTTTGCTTTCTTCGTCGTCTGCCAGGGTGGTAGCCATGTTTGTTCCAATGTTTACATAATTGGCTGGTAGAGTGCGCTAGTGTACAGTGCTACCGTTAAGTGTGAAGTCACATGTGTTTGTATATTGGAGAATGGTCCTTATGATTTTTTTTTAAAGCACGGCAAAAAATTTTCGTTCGCTGGGTGTTGGGCGCGGACTTTCGCCCCTTGTGTTACTAGACATACGCCCTTGCCCACTCGGCTATCAGAGCAGACATAGTACTGACGAGATTAAAGTGGTATACTTAAATA
>PNEQ01124207.1:0-19557 GCA_003012365.1 Medauroidea extradentata | reverse complement strand
CCTAGTAGGCCTATAATATTACTGGTTTCCATGAAACGCAGTGCAATTTCTCAATACATGTAAACCAAAAGTTCTATGTCTTTGTGTTAATATTATGACTATTAGTAAGAAAAGAAAGTATAGAGATTTAGAGGGGGAGGGGGTGAAGACCATTATATTGAGAGCACTGAGCTCAAAACATTGACCGGCCGCCACTGGGAAAGCCTACGATCAAGCAACACAGAATTTGCATAAAATGAATCAGTATTGTAAAATTCGACTTACCAAATTATCCCCATCATAAAGCGTCGGTAATGTATCCATTGCGTCAAAGACTAATAACATAGATTCTACGGCAGTTCATTATTTATGCACAGTATCATGTCACTCACACCCGCAACTTACAATAATAATATATAGTAAAGTACTATTCATAAAAGTTATTCTAAGTCAGCTACACGTCCACGCGACACTGAAAATCACTTTGTTTACAAGTCTGCAATGTACAAACACGTGCGCGACGCGAGCGGCCATCATTGTCCACGCGCTGACGTAACTGTCGCGCGCTTGCGCAGTAGATAGCAGGGCTACTCTGCTCATAGCACGGAGCAGGTGTTGATAAAGGCGAGGTTCCCGCATCTCTCTATGCCTCTGGCTAGGACAGGGGGTAGGAAAGAGGACTGACAGCCGTGCGCTAGTCCGTGGGAGCACCGAGCCAGGTTTACACCATAGTAAAGGGCCGCTTACATGAACAAAATTACTTGAGAAAACTCCGTTCGCCTGTGAAACTTAGCGCAAAGCAGTCTATCTCTTATTAAGAAAGGTTACAAGTATAAATCGCGGCGCATTACCTGAAATTTAATAAAATTATCAAGTACACAATAACTTTGTAAAATTTTAATTTTACTCAGTGCTACAGCACGAGAGCACGGCCTTACGCACCGCCACTGGTACTAAGCAGTATGTTTATATACGGTATATGTATGTGTACTTATATATTACTATAAAATGTAGATAGGAGTGTACAAGTACTTACAGAGCTATACTGCACGTAGAGGAACAAATAACACACTTAAGGACAACACACATTTTGCGCGGTCGCGACGTTTCGCTGCCTAAGTCAGCTTCACCCTCATATGTCAGTATTTCATTATTAAGAACAGAGTTAAAAGCAATTTACGTTTTCTATAGTTAAGTTCTGGTAGCATTATGTTGTCCAGTGAATTCTGTTATAAAATTACTAACCATAAAGTATTACTTTTTTAGTCAAAGAATTATTTTCAATACCTTTTTTTTTTCCAGTTCTTCTGAATACTTGTTAGTCTTGGCAGTGTAGATTTAGTATCTTGACCAAGTGATTTATTATTAATGTGGAGTTTCTCATTCCAAAAGTTACATCTTAGTAATGAAGAGTTGTTTGTTTAGATCAGTGTTTTATGCTTTGTTCTGACATTTAGAAAAAAAAAAAAAAATATATATATATATATATATATATATATATATATATATATATATATATATATATATATATATATATATATATATATATATATATATATATATAGCCTATATATATCTTTTTATGCATTTAATGGTAAGTGAGTAAATGCTAATTGGTGTGCCACCCACCCTAGAGAGGAAGTATGTAGCACTCTTCATTCAGAGAGAAACACAGTACCCGTAGGTCCCAAACTGGTGGCTGGACATGAGACTAGGATGGAGCAGTGATGGAATGTGAGGAGAGGGTATTGGAAGTTTTCTGAGGTAACCTGCCAGCTATCTACAGTATGCCCCACATTTATGTATGTAGTAACAAGTCTGCTAGAAACTGAACTGAGATCACCATTTTGGAATTTGAACTGTCGCTGCTACACACACCAGTCTATGTTTACACTAGTGGTGAACCTATGTGACTTTACAGATTACCAGTCTGATTACTGGTTGTAAGAACAATATTGTCTATCCCATGTAAGAATTCCGTGTTTTGACAGCCGATGCTACCAATATTTTTAACACGTGCCAGACACGTGGCAATCATTTAAAAGAACTGGACGTGACCGTATGACCTGATGAAGTAGTAGTGGCAGCTCTGATCAACAAATCGGTTTACTTCCGTCGCCGACGCTGAAAATAGTGTGTATTATACGTAAAAAATAAGTACGCATTTTGGAGGAAACGTAACATAATAACACGGCTTCGTATCTAGCATTAGTCAGTGAACGATTTTATTATATTCAAATCGCGTAATTTTATAATTAATTTACAAACAACCGTACCATTATCAGTCGACCTGTAACCAAAACAAAACAAAGCACGGCCATTTGCGAGTGTGAAAAGTTACCGCGTTCGCGAGTGTTAGAGATTCTAATGTGTTAACTTTATTATTCTGTGCATATATGTAATATATTGTAATGTGGGGATTATAAAACCCAGCCTGTAATCACCAATGGGATATTATGGCTTCCGGCAACCAAAACAAAGAGCGGCCATTTGCGTTGCGAGTGTTTGAGGTTGAGCTTCTCGTGTGCTCGTGTTCGTTTGAGATTCTTGTACGGTGTTATTTTTATATTTTGTGCATGTATGTAATTGTAATATATTGCAATGCAGGGATTAAAATACGCTGCTTGTAATCGCTAACGACAACGGGATATTAAGACGTGATTCGGAAGACAGGAGCTTCAGCTGACTTGTCTACAAAAACATTCGCTAAATAAGAAGTACGTAATCCGTCCAGACAAAAGTGCTACATAAAATTTTAAAAATATTATCTAACTTTTATTTTAACAGAATTTGTGGGTAATCACCTACGGTTCTTGTTGTCTTCTATGTAAACATGCTTTTTCAAGGCGCCGGCTCAATAAATTCTTTTTGTAAGAAAATGTCCGTGTTTTTTTGTTTTAAGCAAGTAAGTGATTAATATAAAGTCCACGTGAGATTTTGTGCTTGTCAGCTACAAAAATTTAGGCCTACATATTACCAAAAGAAACGGCCAGAAGACGTACGTCTATACATTTCCCGGTCATTAAAGTGTACTGGTTTGATGACATGTGTTAATTAATCAACAAAATATTTAAACCTGATCTGGGCAATTAGGCCTACCCATGTTTGTTTCTTACTTACGCTTTTTATTACTATATTATTTTTGTTTAGGTTGTGAGAGCACAAATTTTTGCTATATAGCCCCTACTATAATAACACAGATATTTCAAAGGTAGGCCTACCACAAAAGGTAAGTTTGTTTAATAGTCTACAACTGGAAACTTTAACTAAGCTTATATGGCTTTATCATCTGATAGTACAGAACCAAATTAAAGGCAACACGAAAAACAATTGTAATCATTCTTGAATGAATTAGCCTATTTTAATTATTATTAAAGTTTAAATATGTTTGCTTGCACTGTCATAAGAAAATCACAACACACTTTAAATGTTATTGCTAGCATAATATACCTTAACTGTTGACATGTTTTGATTGTCAGTTGGAAAGCACATGATGGTGGAAGGATACATAATGGTTTGTTTACATTGCCCTACTTTTTTATGATCTGTTAAATAATGGAATTCTTATACGGTATGGACAATATTCTGCATGGACTGATTATTAATTTTTTTTGTTAATTTTACAACTTTTTATTAGTAAAGTTAAGGAAATTGGTTTTCATTTCCGTTATAGATTCTGTGTACAGTACTATATTCTGAAGTGTTTCCTATCTCAGTAGTTTCATATGTATAGGAGGTGTGAGGATGCTTGATAATTGAGTACAGAATCACAGTTTACTTTCAACCGAAATAAGCCAGTATTCACAGATCACGATGCACTGGTTTACCACTAGTTTATACAGATTTACAGATTATGTGGGTGTTGAACTTGCCCAGAGCCTTCAGATCCATTTTAGCTGTCGTATGATTGTTTCCTGAATTCACTCCAGTAGATCGAGCAGTGTTCTTTTATTCAAAACTGTGATAACGATCTGTTGCAAGAACAACACTAGTGTCATGATGGCTGCGCGTAAATGTGGGAATGGATCTTCATGTCATAACGCTTCTATAGATGGTTCACTTTAAAATGAGCACTGCCCAACAGCTTTAATAATCAAGAAAATTCATTTATTTGGCTAAAGAAGCAAACGTTTGAGAGGTATGAATTGTTTACGCTGGTTTCTAGCTATTTGGAAGTTTTCGTATTTAATAAAGTAAAGATGGAGGCATAATGGCTCACAGAAAATTATATGCAGTGTTCAGTTAATTCTGAACAGCCTATATCAAAATTATAGCGCTGAATGAACGATGGTTCCATAGAGGACTATATGTAGAGGTTCTTACAAAATTTATAGTAGAGACATGTTAATTTTGTGTGTTGGAGAATCTGTTTTCAAATGTCAGCCAATAGAAAACCTCTGTGGACAAAAATATTAAACAGCTGTAACGAGAATGGTGGTGTTTGCACTTAACCTGTATTTATATTTATAAGTGACACACTTAACCTGTACTTTTATTCACTGGTTACACTTTAATTTATTAAAGATTGAACAGAACTGGAAGAAACTGTGGTCTAGTGGTAATATTCTGTGGTAGTTGTGTGGAGTTTCCTGTTAATATTCATTTCACGAGCCAGTGTATATGTCAGTGTAGTTTTGGTGTTGCTGCAGAGATAGAATTATTGTTTTTTATATCTTCATGTGGGTGTTTATATGTACAATGTGAAATAGGGTCAGCCATGTCTCTTCGCCCGAGGAATCTGCTCTAAGCAGCGAAACGTAGCGGTACACGCTTCCGTGATTATGTGTCGTCCTATTTGTGAATGAATCTGTCAAGTACTAAAACGCGAGCACTTGTGCTTCAGTCTTTTGTACATACTACTGATAGTCTAGCTGCCTTTTCCTTTCTTTTACATTAAATTAAGGTTAATATAATTTTTAAAATTTCTGTAAGTACTTTGTGATTTTAAGTCTACGTAACAGAATACGAAAATTACTGTTCTCCAATCAATAAAAAAAATAGAAAAAAGAAAAATTTTTACCTTAGATTTGAGGAAAAATATATTTATGGCCCCCTTTATCCTGTACATGATAAAAAAGTATAGATTGATTTGGCTATCTAGGAACAAAAACGATGTATGCACTTATTAAACATACTGCTAAAAATTACATTCATTTTAATAGTTTTGTCAATATCTGTAAGGTACAACAGTTTTTGGTTGTTTGCCAACATAAACAGTAGTAATATTTTTAAAATATAACTACTGTATGTTGCATGTGAACACTGGTTTCTTAGAATATTATTAGCAAAGAATGATTTTGTTATATGCATTTTGTGCTATAGATTCATGGCAAGAATGTCAATTTAAAATACAGGTATGTGATTCTACCTCACATCACTTTCATTTGGTTAGGTTATACAAACACCTTAAAATTACAGACAAAACTCACACGTACACTAATTCAGTGCCAAAACGTACCTAAATATGCATTTGTTAAAATGTTTTGTTTCTGTCTTCAAAAATGTTCAATACAAACTAGTATATTAATTATTAATTTTGGTATTGGCGATCAATATGGGCAAGATGTAGGTTATGTCTGAATTGCCAAGTTATACGTTATGGTACATGCGCTTAAAGTTTATCCTTTTGCACGTACTATTGTTTTTAATCTGTGTGCAGACTTTGTGTTAGTTAAAATATCTTTTGTCACATGAAATGGTTAATAAGGCACTGTTTCTATTGATATTTTTTTTTTAAATATGTACGTTGTCTGACTCATGACGCACTAAAATAACGCGTTAGTGAATCAACTGTCGCATTGTTCATCTGAAATACGTCTTTCAATTGGCGTGTCGTCCTGACAACAGGGAGAAAATAATTAACCACACTCGCCTACAGGCGAATGATGGGGTGGTTTCTTAACTTAAGCCATGACAGATTCCTCTCCCAGCTGCTGTCATTGTACCAAGTTGTGTGTCACCGTCTGTAATGATCTCGTTGCCAATGAGATGTAAGGCCTACTTACCTTACTTTGTATGTTCTGTGCAGACGGAGAACCCTTTCCGTCGCACGCTGCAGTACGCCATCTCGCTTGGCGGAGACACCGACACCATAGCGAGCATGGCGGGTGCTATCGCAGGTGCATACTACGGCCACGAAGTCATCAATGAAGCAGCACAACGTCACTGTGAACTGATAGATCAGGTCATTAAGTATGCCAAGGATTTGTACGACGCTGTATCTGCACGCTCGAACATCACGTAGTTGTGTGTTGACTATCGGTGTATATATTCAACTTGTACAGGAGAACAATATGAACCTTTATTTTAATGGACATTGTTTTATTTGTACATTAGCTACATTTATGTCTTTCAAACATTGTACAAAGGTTGTGCTGTATTGAACGTTATAATATGTACTTTTTGAATAAAAGTAGGTTTTACAAAAGTATCTCTAGATGTAGAGTTCATTTACCTATCACATTCTTTGGAGTAAAATCTCAGTAATAGTTATTTAAATATAGATCATAAAGGAAACCTGAATTGACACTTTCAGTAAAAATTAGTGTTTGTATTAACAAGTGTTTCAGATTAATTTACAATATCTTAAAAGTTATTTTTTTTTTCCTTTTTCAATTTGTGGTTTTGGGAAGTAGACAATCTTATCACAAGTATTGGTTTTATCAGCGGACTTACAATATATACTATATTATTTAAATAATTAAATATTTTTATTGAGCATCCCCTCCAAATTACTGTAGAACTAAATTCCACATCTCACTCCAAGGGGAGTGCAGACATTGTATTCATGAAAACTTTGTTCTGAAAGTGTTTCTACTAACGTGTTTTTAACTGTAGCATTAATAATAAATTGCTTTTACTAGAGTACTGACCACTGAAGTTAATTTTTGCACAGTCACATCACAGAAGAAAGAGAAAAGTACACGTGACACATGCGTGCTTAGCCTCTCATTGTGTATGATTGCACATGTCGGGCAGCATTCCCATTTTTGTGCTGGGCTGGAAAACCCAGATTGCAATATAACCACACTATTATTCTTCTACTGCTTTAGAGAAAACTGGCAGACGGCAGACTTACTTAAATGTGATTTTTCAACATTTTCCCAAATATTTTTTATTCTTCAAATGTACTTGGTGATATAAATAAAAACAAAACAGTTAAAACAAACATTGCTACATAATTTGGACTTTTATGTCTCAAAACATCTTAAAATATAATTTTACTGCTTTAGGGTGTCATCGTACCAGGCCCCAGGCCAGGTACAGTTGTAAGCCCCAATCTCGACAGCGTTCAACCCCAAGTGCTCCCCGACCATCCTTTACCACCCGGGTGTAGTGGTCACCCCTCACCTCGACTTCATCTCAAAGGCAATTGGCCTACAAACTAGTGGCTGGGTTTGTTTTGCTTTCGTGTGTGTTTGTCACCTGTGATAGTGTAAAGGAAAATGTAAAGAGTAAAGTTAAGTGTTAGTTTGTTTTGTTTATAGTTATGTTGGCATGTTGACGCCTCGGGTTAACTAGGTTAATATTATGGAAATTTTCTGAGAACAACTAAAAATTACAGAAATGGGTGCGGGGAGCAAGGCTTGTTATTTATGGGCAGTGTTGACATGCTATTTCTATAATGTAATTAGGTGTTAATTTTTTGTGAGTTTTAATAATGGCACCTTGCTCTCTTAGTATCTGCTGGTTTCCTGTTGCCGCCTTTGTTTAGAGAGTTTGACTTGGACAAAGGACGAGGTAGGACGCAAGGAGCAAGAAATGTGGCGTTATCAATTTAACTGGTGCGGAGTAGTATGTGTCCGATCTTTGTTTTCGTTTCGCTTTCACCGGGCACACCGGGTCGCCGTAGCAACTTTAAAGGTTTACATTAACTGTATCTCACTACTTGTTTTGCCTTCCAAGCATCAGCTTCACTCGGCGGCGTAACTCAAGAGTGTGTGTCCACAGGGTTACGGTAATAGTGTGTACGTGATCTGTATTAATTGTATTTATTTATGTTTAGTAACTTAGATTTACTGCCCAGTTCTCCTGTAAATGGTGTAGGAACTGACCATAGTATGGTCCTAGAGTGTGGGCAGTGGACGGCCGCCCAGAAGTGCTACCCAGCTGTCTTCTCAGAGCCCTCCATAACACCCTTACCAATTCCGTGCACAGATTTGTAGTTCTCCGAGGAAGTGAAGTGTCACCAGCTGGGCCTAGCACGGCCCTGAGTAAGAGTCCCACCCTGGCCGGGTAGTTGCCAGGTGGCGCCCTTGGGATCAATCCACCTACAACTGTACTCGCCCGTCGCATACCTGCGGAATATTGTCACCAGTCACGTCCACTTCCTCCGGACGGCGACAAAGGATTTACCCATAGAAGCTAACCTATTTACACCTACAGTATATTAAATTCAAATTGCATGAAGACTGCATCACTAATAAACAATTTTTTGTATTTTTTTTATTAGTAAAAATCAGGGATGTTTTAACATATCAAGACAGTTTTTCTGTCAGTCTGATACTACCAGTATGTGTAGAGTTGTCAAGTATATTGGAACAACTTTTTGTGAGTGGATTTTCTTATTAGTGCGTGTTCTTTTTGCTGTGCATACTTCCTTAAAACAGTAGACATGCCATGCAAAAACTAGGATCTAAAGACTACTGTATAGTAGTTTATAGTATATTGCAGCATCAGTAAGACATAATTCTGTGTAAGGTAGGTCACTGAGTTGCAATGTTTATTAGTGAATGAATGGCTGTCCTATGATGCTCTGTTTGTATGCCAAGCATTAAATAATAATTCCACTGGCTTGATAGGAAAGTATTCCAAGGTGCATATGTCACACCCCTCTTTTTTTTTAAGTCATGCTTTCATCTACAACTAGTATGCAACAGAGTCGGTCACAGAGTTGTGCAGAATCGCAACACTTTATAGATCAAATACTGGAAACATGCAACGTTGTCAAACCACTCGCGACACTTTCAATAGAGTCCTTAACACAATGTATCAATGTTGCAGTTTCTGCAGTCATGCGGAGAGTCACTACTTTAAGCATTTAACATTATGTTAGGGTCTGGAATTTTGGAAACAACCAATCGAAACACTGCAACCATGGTAAGCCGTGCCTGAAATTGGTCTTGGTGAGCCAGCCAGCTGATATAAAATGACAGACTGATGGACTTGACGCACCTGCCAGCAGTGCCATCTGTATGTTACTCCTGGTATATTTTCGGGTTCAGGTACAGGAAAGTATATTCTGCCAAATAACATAGCTAGATTCCGGAAAACATGTCTCTTTACCCCGTGTTTACAGAAAGCTGTGGCGAATCACTACCGTACAGGGTCACCCTCACCCAATAGCCCCAGGTATTCATCGTGCTGCCATAAACTTCCAGAAGTAAAAGTAAATGACATAGTAAAAAAATGGAGCAAGAGTGAACCGAAATATAAAACGTGAGAGACAGGAGTAGGTTTACTCCAAAATAAACTTGATGGTTACCCATAGCGTAGCATCCACATTTTCCACTGTGACAGTTGGGAGCAACCTCGCTGGGATGGTACCTTGATCATCATTGTAGGAGGCAAGTGGTCTGACTACATCTCTACAGTCCCTTCTGTCAGAGAGCCATTAAAGTTAGTTTTTTTTTTCTTCGCAATTTGTTTTTGGTAGTATGTAATTGTTATATATTTATTTTTAGTAAGTACCAAATCATATTTTAATAGCATTGATAAAATCAGAATTCTCAGTGACTTTACCGGAAGTAATTTTGTTAAAGAGTAGATTAAGTTAGTTATATAAAACTTCAGGTAAATAAGTATAATGTTTTTGTGTGTTTAGCCTATTATATTAAAAAAAAATTGTAGCTACTGTATCAATCAAAAGTTTTCTGAAGGAATGTAGCATGTCAGATTATGAAATGGCATGTCTGCATCTCGTTTTGCAGATTGCGGGGTTCATTCCAGGTGTTAAAATACACGTTATTTCCCAACCACCTAGTAGTTTTCCTTCGCCAATCCAGGCAAATGCCCTCCCTAATGTGATGAACCCTTCCATTCTTCGTCCATTACCTGATTCTCCGCATTACAAGGAATGAAGATTAGAGGGGGAACTATCTCCCTCCCCTCCCCGAAAATTCCGCAGTAATAGGGGTTTTCTGTGCTGACCTTACATTTTTACCGGGATACCTCTCTTGCAGCGTTGCCACATGTACCTAAGACTACAGCATCGTGTACCTGTAATTTTTCTTCCTGCCGCAGAATATTCGTAAATTATATTCCCGTACGGCTTTCAATACCGAGTTCACGTTAGTTGTGCAGGAATATTGTGAGCAGAGCCGCGTGTGTTTATTGTATTACCCGACAGAGCAGAGCGCTGGCGACGCCGCGCAGGTCAAGATGGCGGCGGGTGCGCGCTGGCACGCTACCTGGTGGCGCGCGGCGGAAGCTGGCCGCAGTGTGCTGGCGGCGCCCGTGCAGGGCGGACGTGGTTAGGGCGCGCGGCGGTAGGTGGCAGCACGCACCGCAGCCAACAATGCCCCACGTGTAGTGTAGTGTAGCGAGCGAGAGTGGTCAGGACTGCAACAATGGAGAAGCCAGGCGGGTTCTTGGCGGGCCGCGGCGTGCTCGTGATGTCGGGGAGGTGTTGACGGCGGCGGTGGCTGTTAGGCAAGACAAGGAGTAGCCGGAGGACACAACAGAGGCAGCCATGGCGACCCCGCCGGACAGTCCCATCGAGGACGTGATGTTCGAGATCGAGCCGTCGCGGGTCCCCAAGCACCGGCCCGTCGCCCTGGAGGACCTGTGTCGTCAGACCAAGTTCAGCCGGCAGGAGATACGGGTCATGTACCGCGGCTTCAAGCAGGTCAGTTTCTAGCACAGACGTCACCTCGTATTTGTTTTGTTTGTCGGAGACGCACGCGCCTATTGCCCCACTGCACAGGATCGTACTGTGTGGTGAAAAAAGGCGGAGGGGCAGCGAGTTCTTGCCCCTCCGTCGAAATGTTTCAACTTACAGCAGATACAATACGTCTTGTGAACAGAACCGGATTAAAAACAATAGGCGCCCTGCAGCCTCTGTTTTACATCCTTCCATAACTGGCGTCCTTTCCTCGTTTTCAGCGCAACGTTATTTAAAATTACTTTGCTCTGTATTCTCGCTATGCATAATAATAATAATAATAATAATAATAATAACACAATAATAATTGAACTTATAGAAAATTAATAGCTGGATTGGCCATAGAGCAGATAAAACTAATAGAGACAGCATAAGTTTACACTGCCAAAAGTAAAGCCATGTAAAAATGTTTTACTCGTCGCCAAATTGACACTTTAAAAAATAGCGATGGGGAATTCTTCACATATTCTCCTCGACTAAAGTGCGCTCTTTTGAAAGTTTCGTACCTTAGGCCTGGGTTTAGTGGTAAATCCGGCCTTGCTTGTGAAATGTAGTCCAGACCCCATTTACCTTACGGAAACTGCTTCAGTATCACCATTTTGCATCTTAAAATCCAAATTTTCCCTGGGGAGGTACGGTACAGTCCGTCTCATGTAAGAGATCCATTTTATTTTGACAGTTGTGTTCAGATTCAGTTTTACAGCTGTTGCCATGGAATAAACAACGTTTTCTTTTACACAAGCAATTTTTGCATGAATACACTCGCTTCTCAAATAAATTGTGCTGTGTTACTTTATAATATTCCCAAATTCGTGACCACGTAACATTTTTCATAGGTGTATTAGAAAGTCATGGTTACTGTAGTTCAATGTCACGTCTCATAACCTAGTAATAAAGTCTATAGTCTATACAGAGTAAGTTTGTCTAATTTTGACATTTCTCTTCTAATTTATGAAGAGCATACTTAAGAGTGCATGGTAGATAAATTAACGCTGAAAACATCAATTGATTTCTACGCTTTTTTCGAAGCCAGTATGGATAAAATACTCAATGACAATCCTAGATAATAGTATTTGCCAACTTTGTGAGTAAACATTTATCCAGAATTACAAATTCGTTACGCGTGATCTCTTGCGCCGCAGTTAAATGCACGAGGTTCCGGCGTCAGAGATTGTGCCTCAGAAGTTCGTAACGCACTGGAAACAATTTTGTTTAAAACGTTGGCTAAAACTATTGTCTAGGATTGCTATGGTTTAATCTTCGCAAATTGGCCTCAAGAAACCTACAGTTATAGATTAATGCTTTTACCGTTGAATTATGTACGACTCATTCTTAAAAAGGATTACAGAGAACCTTTTATCCAGGAAGTCAGGATGGTTTGAAGGTCAACACAATGGAGTTGCCAGACAATTTTCTCAGAAGAGAAATTCCAAATTCATGCAAACTTATACTGTACAGATGATATAAAACCGAACCTCATTCTTTATGAAATACAGTCTTGAGGTTTGGGCCCCCTTTGAAAACATCTATGTGCGCGGCCCATCATGACAGCGCGCAGTGTTAGGTCGTAACCAATAGATTACCCATAGGCGTAATTCGGGGGTAGCAAGGAGTGGCAGTTGCCACCCCAAAATTTTGTTGATAGAGAACACAAAATTCTCTTTCTTAGCTTAGGAATACAATTTTACGTGTGTATTTTCCAGTACACATTTTTTTATTTAGCTAATTGTATTTTGTAATCAATACAAAAGTGTGTAGGCCTACATAATTTTTATGGAAGCTGTTTGATTTCCACCCCCACCTCTTTTTCAATTCTTTTATGCCTGGTAATCCTTACCACCCCAATCAGAATGCTCAAATTACGCCCATGAGGATACCCGGTAATTTTATTGCTTGCAAGTCTGTAACAAAGTACATACGGAACCCGCCACTAATTTCGCACATACCTTATCATTGGAGTTTATGTACGGAGTCGTGTTGAACGTATCGGAATACTAATGCGAACATTGCAAACACGTTCAATAGTTACGAAAATAAACGTGGAACCCTAACCTACTTCAACGTAGTTTAGAAGCTACGTAAACGCACCCCCCCCCCCCCAACCGCACTGTGGCCTTCCTGGGGCTTCACCTGCTCCTGAAGGCCTGCAGTAATAAGTGCGACGTTGCCTTGCACACCTAGTGCGACATGGCAGCAATGCACATGCCACTAGATAGGCACGCAGGTTCTCTGTTGACACTTCCAGACGCGACTGTCGTCCCAAGTTGTGATGTCCAGATATAGGCCGTTCACGATAAAGTGGGCATTTCATAAATGTTCCTTTCGGCCGGTTTGCAGATATCTTTGCTATTTATAATATGAAAACTTTCTTGTAACTAAAAACCAATGTAAACGTTTCAACACTCTCAAAAGTTAACATGTATTGGCCCAATAAAACATATTTTTTATTAATTACAAGTTGTGCTGAGTGTTCAGTTTATAGTGAACGGACTATAAAGGCCTATTTTCATATGGCCGTGTCGACGGACGTTATCATGGCAGCAGACTTGGACGTGTCAGAACTCCGTGGTTAGATTCGGCCTCGCTGTTCACATTTATTATGTCCGAAGCTGGTCCAAAATTGTGGCTAATTAACATTTTGGTCCATCTACTATTGATTTAAACCTTCTATTTTTTTCGTGTTTAATTTCAGTGATTTAAATTGTATACCTAGTTACGAATTCCCGCGAAAATAGATGAAATTTTCTTCTCTTAGGACACAACTTCGGACAAAAGTTAAGATTGGCGAATACTTGTCTTGGGACCAAACTTGTCCTAAGACACTTGAACTTCGGACACTGATGTGACGTCACAGAGTCACGTGAGCCAATCAGTGCACTCTTGTCCTAGGACACAACTGCGGACATCGCAATTGCGAATAGGCCTTAAACAGGGAAATAGGCCCGCGTGTAATGCGAAGGGGGACATTCCTTACAAAGTTGATACATCAACAACAACACAAAAAAAAAGTAGGAGTCTGGGGACACTTACCCGAAAAAATTTAGTTGATAAGGTGCAAAATGGTTCTGTTTAAAGAGTTTCCTAAATAAAAATTGAATATACCACTTTTAAACTTTATAATACTTTAAGAATAAACTATAGCCTACATAAAAGATCAAGGGGGAGGGATTCCGAGCCCTGGATCCGCCACTAGTGATGAAGTTTCTGCTTGCCTGAAACAATTTTCTGTTAAAACTGACCCGAAAAACGCTTTTTTGACTCTTACCAGATTACACACGAGACACGGGAATTTAAAAAGGGAACCTTTCTTCACACACGCAATGTTTCTCAGGGGTTAGTTTCGTGGATGTATTTCATTTATGCTCGTTTCCTGGTAACTTTTTTTTGTGATTAACTTAAATTTTGACATTCAGAATCTGTCAAGGCATACATCAGGACTTAATAGCTCGTGCTTACTGTCGTCCATAATTTATAATTTGGGACTAAAATTAGCAATTAATCAGTTAGCCACTAACTGAGGTCTCACAGATGACATCATTAGTAATGATATAAAAATAAATTTGACGTTTAAATAATTCCTAAGACATTCTGCAGTGCCCTACTTGGCTTTGTTTTTAAATAATTACTATAAAATTTATGTTATGAATAATTTTAACAAAATCCAGTATTTTAAGAGAACTACCGCCTTAAATGCTGAACCACGTAGGCACATTGAATATTTTTGAACGCACTCTTAAAGGCCTGTGTAATCTAATCTTGGTGAATTTTTCAATAGGGACTTCCTTACCTTTCATTGAGCACATAGTGTTCGAAATATAAAAACATAGTTACTACATAATTAAGCTATTTTAAAATTTATGGAAATAAACGTCCCTCACTGTGTAATAAATATTAAATTTCTTCTAATACCAATTTAGCCAGTAGTACACATATAAACGTAAATTGTAATGCGTCTATAAATGGACACTGCTGTGAATTCATCTCACTCTTAATTTATTATACGAAAGTGAATAATTTGAACAAAAGAAGTGACCTAGTCTCTTAAGGGTACTTACTACCTGTCACGTGCTACGAATGCTTTGCAGTGTGTTGTGGATGTTGTTTTTACGGAACAATCCCAATTCGCCCACTGTGCCACTGCTTTGTAGCAGCCCTGTTAAAATACAATAACTTACTAAAAATAAATGTATACCAACTCCATACCATCAACAAAATAAATTCTGTAAAGAAAAAAATAATATTGTACTTACTATGGCAGCTCTGTAACAGGGACTATACGTGTATATAGTTGGTTTACTTTAAAGGGAGCACTTCCCAACACTTACAATAATTAAAAAAAATAAATAAATGTATTTATTAGGGCTACAGAAATAAAGTTTTGAGAGTATGAAATATTTACCCTAGTTTTTAGTTACATGGAAGTTTTGGTATTTAGAATAGTAAAGATAGAGACATGATGACGCAGAGAATTATTATTACAGGTTGGCAAGAAAATGTGTTTTCTTATGGCACAGGGAAAAATTCTGCCGCTAGTTTCGCTGCAATCGCTAACGTTCCTAATAAAATACGAAACCGTACTTACTGTATATCAATTTTAACTAGACGTGGTAAAGAGAGAAGTCATTTGATTTAATTTTAAAGGGAAAAGCAAACCAATTTTGGCTTTCCAACTATCAACTTCGTGTAACCTAAAATTCAGGAAAGCTTACCGATACCAGCGTTCATGCGACAGAAATATTACCATTGCGAATGTTTTAACATTGATCTTTCCAACCTGCAGAAGAATGCACCTTAGTTGGCATTGGAGGAAACCTAATCCCTTCACACATATTATATTTAAATTTTACTGTGTTTACTCTGTTTTTTACCACGTAGTTTCCTTTTATTTGTAGAAGTTAATTGCAATGCGAACACCAAGGCTATCAGGCGAGGGCGACCGTGTGGTGATTCGCCATTGTTTTCGTCAGTGATGAAGGGGGAGGGGGGCAGTGGCGGTGGAAGGTATTATTTTGAAAAAAAAAGGGGGGGCAGGATTGTTGACAGAAATTTATTTTAGCCTTATTAAAGCGGGGGGGTCCACGGGTTGCCCCCAGCGGAAAATGCGGATTGTAATGTGCAAATTGGTGCTATTTAAATCGTTTTCGAGTATAAATATTGAACATACAGCTGGCAGAAATGGTAATATTTTTAAATATTAAAACATAGTGTGGGTACAAATGCCTGTACTGTCCACTCTGCCCTTCTGTTATAGTGTAGGGGCAGTATCCCACTGACCCCCCTCCCCCGCCGCCACTGGGAGGGACTCAATCCTCAACTAGGGGAGGTGACATTTTATTTCCACCTCCCCAGCCGGGAACCAAACCCGGGACCCTTGACTCAACCGGCCAGGAGCTCTACCGACCTAGGGCCGTAGTTATAAACGTCCTCCGAAGGCTTGCTGGCAAGCCCCTGGCCTTTATTCGCGCAGCAGATCGCTGGCGGTCTTCCACCCTTCCTACACTATAGTTGTCTGCCGATGGATCGCCAGGAGATCGCCGGCTGAAAGGTAGTTGGATGGTTCTCCT
The DNA here is from genome assembly GCA_003012365.1 of Medauroidea extradentata. Lineage (NCBI taxonomy): Eukaryota > Metazoa > Arthropoda > Insecta > Phasmatodea > Phasmatidae > Medauroidea > Medauroidea extradentata. Next base: position 3,132 of record PNEQ01124207.1, on the reverse strand, counting down.
TCATAAAATTTGGCAACACAGCCTCATTTTTAGCAGCGAACATAGACTCAAGAGCTCAAAGACCACTGTTATGAACACACCTAACTTTAAAAATAAAATCGTTTCGATTTTGTTTTACTTGTTTGTAAACCACGGTCGTAGAAGAACAGGTCTGGACACTCGCCTATCTAACAATGTATTTTGCTTGACCCCCTTGTTGTTTGACTGTAGTTCGTCAAGTTACCGAGAATGTTGTACTTTTTGGCGCTGTTTCCCGGGCGGTCGGACACAAACTCCACCCACTTTTTCCATTGTTAAATTTATAAAGTAAATAAAGATTGCTGGAGCCTTTTCTTAAATTTGTGAGCGAAGAAAGTATTTCATAAATTGATAAAAAAAATACGTTTTGATAACTTGTTTATCTTAGCGGAAAGGAAGTGGGCGGAGTTTAGTCCGACCGCCGCCGTAACATCAGCGCCAATAAAACACGATATTCTCGGTAACTTGGTGAACTACAGCCAAACAACTAGGGGGTCAAATATCCAGGCGAGTGTCCAGACCTGTTCTTCTACGGCCGTGCTGTAAACAATTTTGTTGTCTTTGTAGTGGGACACACGTGAGATATTCGAAGAGATTGAAGGAAGCCGCGGAAAAGTTTGACTATGGAAGGTAAAAATTCGACAGTGCGATACACTCCTAAAGAAAAAGCAATTTTTTTTACCTGATAAAAGTATAAAAACATAACTACAAATAAGAAAACTGACTCCGTGTCCAACTACAACAAAAGGAAATGTGGAAGAAAATCACTGCAGAATATAATTCTTGCGATGTATCGCGCAGAGATGAACTGCAGTTGAAAAGGGATCCTCCATGTCCCTAATATAAATTTTGGTTAGTCGCGCATGTCTTTGGTCGTCTACTTATTCATAATAGTTGACAATTTCATCCATGTGCCGCATGAATTCGTTAAAATTCCTGGCCATTTTTCATAACTGGTCTGTACAGAACAGCTGGTGATTCGCCGAATGAGGTCTGGCCGTCATTCACCTGTAATCTCCCAAAAAGTGGAAACTTGGTGGCGAATGGTTGTTCGCCGGCTATCCGCCGCTCTCTGAAAGAGGTCTATAATGTGCAAAACTCCAGATTAGGGTGGAGGAAGATTGGTTGTACTTCGACAGACGTTTATAATTACGGGCCTCAGCCATGCGGTGAGGCTGTTGCGCTGATAAAACAAGTTCTTGTAAAAAACTTATATATCATCTCAATGAAAAGGAAAGTTATAATAATATTATTAAAAACACATTCCTTATTTCAAGTGAAAAATAAACTTCAAATATCTAGTGCATAAGTTGGGCGCTACTTTCCTAAATTAAAATGTACAATTTTTAGATAATATTCTAATATACTGTAGCCTACTCTGAGGCAGCATAACTAGCCAGGCTAGATTTAATAACATACTTCAAACAAAAAAGGCATTCACAAGTACATCAGTCATATATTCAAACATTCATTATTTGAGTAGAAGTTTTAACAGCGTCTCAACCAACACCTACATTTACAATGGCAGGGAACATATACAGTAAGAGAGGCCTAACTGCCATGTTAAACTACGCTGTTAAGCTGGGTTCACAGTCGAAAACTTATGAATTATGACGTGTACTTAAGAGATGACTTAAGAATTGAAAGTGTACTTATTAACGTAACCGATTCGCAACAGAACTTAACATGCCGTGTGTGGTCGTTGTCGTGTAGACCGTGAGTTAAGAAATTGTGCAATGTTATGTTTTTATTTAAGAATTATGGGAATGAACCATTACGTTGCTCTTTTATTATATGACCAAATTGAAAGCTGACATATTGCAGGCGAAGATAGGGAATTGTGTACTTTAGCAGAGGTGGGGGGAATTTTTTTTTCCTACATAAACATGGGTATAAGACGTAGCATGTTATAGGATGCAATATGACGCCGTTCAATTTGGTGACACATAGAGATAGGCCGTGAGCATATGTCTTGCACAACTTGATTAAACAAAGAGAGAGGCTACAGTTTACATCTACCTTATACACGGTCGTAGAAGAACAGGTCTGGACACTCGCCTGGAAACTTGACCCCCTTGTTGTTTGGCTGCAGTTCACCAAGTTACCGAGAATGTTGTACGTCTTTGGCGCTGCAATCAGGGCGGTCGGGCTCAAACTCCGCCCACTTCCCTCCCACTTTTTTTGCCAGTGTTTACATTTTACAAAGCTAAACACTTTATCAAAACGTATATTTTTTATCCATTTGTGAAATACTTCCTTCGCTCACAATCCTAAAGCATGTGGCTCCAGCAATCTTTATTTACTTTATAATGTAAACAATGAAAAAAAAAGTGGATGGAGTTTGAGCCTGACCGCCCTGATTGCAGCGCGAAAGATGCACAATCAACACTCTCGGTAACTTGGTGAAATGCAGCCAAACAAGGGGGTCAAGCAAGATACATGGTTAGGCGAGTGTCCAGACCTGTACTTCTACGACCGTGGTCTAGACCTTATATATATATATATATATATATATATATATATATATATATATATAGGGTGTTTGGAAACTCTTTGCCCAAACTCCGGGAGGTGATTCCTCATGAAAAATGAAGTCGACATTGTAGTGGACACTTTACCGAAAAGTGAATATTAAGGGCGTAGTAAGCCTTCGAAAATCGGGTTTGAAAACGGTATTTTGTCAAAATATCCCAAACAGTTAAGAGTAAAATAACGAATATTTGGTTGAAGGTACGAATGAGTGCGATCGGTAACATAAAATAAGTACAGCCTTCAAACCACCCCCGTTAATGAAATTAATAGGGGTTGCTTTCTTAAATTCGCATAAATGAATGTTTGCGTGTCGTTGTGGAACATGAAATGTAGTCTACTCCACGAAGCACTCCGTAAGGACAAAACATGTCCTCTTGTAGCAGATGCCTACATTGCACCGTTTACGAGTAAAATGCACACAACTGTTCTGTGCCTGGTAAGTAGGCAATAAGCGTCACATCCGCTAAGATAGGGATGTGTACCACGCTCACAGACAATTACAACCTGTTATGCAGTTGTTGAAGCATATCACATACTGCACTGACATACGTTTACAAACAAAAACATGCCTATGCGCGACGC
>PNEQ01124200.1:12439-36039 GCA_003012365.1 Medauroidea extradentata | reverse complement strand
CTGCACACTGCGTGTATATGTACTATATATAGAGTGTGAGGTCTGGTCGCCTGGGGAAACACCAGTTCAGACAGTTATTCGCTTCCCAGTGGGACATGGCGTGATAGCCTGGCCAATACTAACTCAGAGGAGAACTATAGCTAGGGGAAACTGTCCACTCTATACTCGCCCGTGTCTGGTCTGCACACTGCGTGTATATATACTATATATAGAGTGTGAGGTCTGGTCGCCTGGGTGAACACCAGTTCAGACAGTTATCCGCTTCCCAGTGGGACATGGCGTGATAGCCTGGCCAATACTAACTCAGAGGAGAACTATAGCTAGGGGAAACTGTGTTCTGTTGTTTTCTCGGACACTAATAACTGTAATTGAACATATATTGTATGGTCAGTGTACATATGTATATCGACGTTTCTATGGTTTACACTTTACAGTAGGTCAATGGACAAAACATACGTAAAGCCACGATTTGATGGTGAAACTATGTCTGCACCTGTTAGCTCCAGAGTCTTATGCGCATGTCTGCAGCTTTGCTTCATTGTTAGTTACTAGATGACCTAGCCTTCACGGCGCCGCGGTGGCTGAATGGTCAGACCTCTCGCCTCCCACCAAGGCGACCTGGGTTCGATTCCCGGTGGAGTCGGCCCGCGGATTTTCACATACGTGGGAATCGTGCCGGACGTTTCCGCAGGCCGGCGGGTTTTCTCGGGATCTCCAGTTTCCCCCGCCCTTTTATTCCGGAGCCACTCCATACCCACCTCATGTCAACCTTCACCAGCGGTAAAGAACTCGATGTTAAGCGCTGAACAAAAAACCTCTCACCCATTCTCACTCCAAACCCTCGATTGTATTAGGAAATTATGCAGACAAATCACAGACGTACAGTGTAGTTAGAGATGTTGGTCTATAGCGGGAAAACTTGACTGTTTACTGGAATTCAAAATACGTTCAACTTACCAGAATATTACTGGCTTTAACTTGTATGTGGAGTTGCTACCCTATTTAACTGAGCCAATAAGAACCCTGCCTGTTATTGGTCAGCAGACAGCTACGTTCTGTCAGATGTATATCACCAAATCAGACATGTCGCAGGAAATGACAATTTTTTCACGGGTATGTTGCTGTACTATAATCAAGAATGGTGTCACAATAACAGCAAATTCTGACTGATACAGTCTAACGAAACATATGTCTAAACAAATAAATCCGGCCAACAATCATGAATCAGAACTGTGGTTGCAAACGCAGAGCATTGCAACAATTAGGTGCCAAAATCTTTTCGCGAGAAATTTGTAGCTCTGTCTATTATTTATATGTAGGGAAAGTAATAATTGGCGAGTGCAATATCTTGAATGTTATAATCCACTGCCATATGTATAGGCTTACTCAAGTCCTGTATGTTTATTTATTATCATCTTCTGTTCCAGTGAGTAGTCGCTATTGGACAAATGGTCTGGGCTCGAGTTTATGCTGGACAGTTCATTCGAACGTGCAAGTCATTGCAATCGCGAATTTTTACTTTCCTTAATATTACATTTAAACAATCACGAATTAAAAAAAATCAATGAATTCGTATAGATCGTGTATCACGTTTATTTGGAAGGAATTCAGAAAATATAAATTAGCCTACAATCATAGCTAGGTATGTTGGCTGCCATTTTCTGTAATGATGTCAAGAAGTTAAAATAAACTAAATCCTTTGACCCTGGGTTGTCGCAGTCTTGACCAATTAATTACCAATCACGTCGACTTTAAGAAGGTCTAACAATACTTACCTCAACCAGATCAACCATGATCCTAATGCGCCGTTACACCTGTTTCTCCTAGGTTAAAATAACGTTTCTAACATCCAAAAATTTCAGAAGTCTGAACTAAACTTATACCTGAATCTCTTTAAATTATTTCTCATAAGAGGGCGTTTATTCGTTGGTATACGAATAATATGTACAGTACATATATAACAACAGCCAGTCTACAAATAAAGACCTCACAATCACATCACGTAGGAAGTGTATTTAGTCATTTTAAAACCAAAACTCAGTTTAAAACACTTTTAAACCAAACCTATCATAACTTGCTTCACCTAGATCCCGGTTGTGATACAACGTTGGAGAGTTGTGCGAGTCCCCGCGAAGATTTCTGACAGGAAAGTCCTCTATATTAACGCGAGGATTGCAGAGAAAGGGGCGGACAAGACGGAGCAGGCAGGGGACAAAACACGATATCAAACTAATTAAGTAAAGCGATATATTTTTAATGTTTCTAAAACGGTGATTAATGATCAGTTAACATCATTTTGTACCGTTCAGAATTTTAAAAAATTGTCGTTTCAAATGTTTTACGAAAAATGTATTTTTACTGCAATTTATTACTTTTAATATAATTATCAGTCTTACGTATATGACATTTGAAGTGTCAAAAAAGTTTTTATCAAAAAGTTTTACTAAAAATTTGTTTATACTAAATGTTTACATTTGGAAAATTTTACGTTTTGAAAGGACATTTTCATATAAATACATTCTTTCACGAAATACTTAAGATAATTGAAGTAATAATAATAAAGTTATGTACGACTCACATAGGTATTACATTGAAAACTGCCTTAATGAATTCACGGGCAACTGTTAACTGCTGATGAAATATAAATGTAAGAACTTTCACAACATGAAACACATCAGAAGATATATATCTTAACAATATACGCTGTGGAACATAAGGCAATGGTTACTGTTACTCGCAGCACGAGTAGTAACTAGTTACAATGTTTCGGTCTTCTAACAGCTGCCAGTAAGTACGGCCCTGAAAATGTAGCTACCTGCATCAGTATTTGACATTGAACTGTGACAAGTATTGTCTTCCTACTTTGCAACATGTATGTAAACGTATAATCTCGTTATTATATATTTGTTAGAAAATGTTTGTGAATTGCACATTTCATGTTGGATTATTAATTTAAGGATATGTATAAGGTTGAGGGGTTCATACAATATGTGTATTCAATGTCGGCGGCCATGTTGTTGATCTGCTTCGTTACTCCATGCTGTTCTTTTTGTTCTGTGGTTCATGCAGTGTAAAAGAAAACTTAATAAAACTCTAAGTGAGTTTATACAATAATTTCGCTTCAAGTAATCTGTGCAAACCTATTCAGTTTTGGCAAAATTAAAGTGTTAAAGAGGGAAGTACGCCGTAAATTTTGATTGTTTTAATAATTTTTATATTTATACGAAATATTGTTTGTTTTATAGACAAACATCATGATAATTTGTTTAGCTGTAATTATTTTCTTACCTATCATAAGTTTTTGTTTAATTTATGTCAAAGTTTAAATTTGCATAAAACGGTTTTATATCTCACTAGAAATGAAAACCAACTGACTTACCGAAATGAAATAACTCACACTGAAGATGAACAGTGTCACGAGATACACCAATGTATCTATTAAAGGCGCATTTATTTTTTTCTGTGTAAAAAATACTGGATTAGAAAAACAGAAAAATTGCGGAGCCTTGACTGGAGCGTAAAGGTTAGTGTGTCACATGGACACCCCTGGCACGAGACATTAGAGGCGGGATCGTGGCTGAACTAGGAGCTTAGCGTCTTGTCTTCATCCTCCCCTCTCCCCCCTCAAGTCCTCGCTCTGCATATATTTAACTTGGCCGTGTTTGCGTCGTCGCAGTCTCGCGTGCAATACCCATATTTAAAGTGATGTATGTAGCCGGCGTGGTGTCCACTTGAAAACTTGATAATGTTCAACACGCGGGTCGACGGGCCGATAAAGCCCATCAAACATCAAACAATCCTCCCTGCCTACTTAATGGCTGTATAATGTGCGCTAACTGCTTGCTATATATGTGTACTTCGTGTGTCGCGTCGTGCCGCCTGCCCATATAAGGAAACATGCTCACTATAAATATTTCCTCTTGTGAATCATAGGCGGGAAATTAATTTACATAACCATCTTCAGCACTGAAATTTTCTCATTTCTCAAGCATAAAAAATTCCCTGGTGGAATTTATTGCTTTCGCTTAGCTGCGAAACAGCTTTAACGGCGTCCGGTATTAACTCGAAATTGAATCCTCGCTCCCTAAACTCCATCAGTGACATGACAGCATGACAAGTGTAAGCGATATTGAGACAAGACTCAATATGTCGTGACGATATTGTCAAACAATTTAGTGACCGTGGATAAAATATATACAAACCAATGTAACCAGTTTGGATAGTACATTCGTTCTATATGCTTGACGTTAACTATATTTATTTATTTATTTTTGTCTTTATTTACCTTGGGCGCAGTTGAGGCAATCTCTGCCTTTTCTTCCACTGGACCCGGTATACATGAGCATATAGCAAAAACACAATAATTACTCTAAGTTTACATACAAACTAATAGTACACAAATTTCCTAAATTTGTCACGAAAACACAACAAATCTTGTTACAAAATTGTCACACAAATTTAAGTTTACATATTACTAAACAATTTGTTATTTGATTTTCTTGTAGATTATCAAATTACTATTTCAAAGCTTTTAAGGTTTAATAGGACATTTTTTAAAATTTTATTACATGTGAAGATTTCTAAGATAAATAAGTTTTAGTTGATTTTAAAAAAAAATATACAGTTCTAGATTAAATAAAGTCATATAGCAAGATTCAATAATTTCAAATACACGACATTAGCTTGCATAACAAATTATAACTTAATTACTGGAGTAATGTTACAATTAGAACACAGGATGCAGGGCTGCTCGGACTGTTTGTCTGCATGAACACAGTTCCCGAAACATGGCTTTTTTGTTTTGTTGCAAGGAAACCACTGTGGTCGTCTGTGTTCTTTATTTTTATTATTGTTCTGCTGTCTACAGTAATTGGTTTATCTGTGTTCCTACGGTTCCTCAAGGTCCCTGCTGTGTCGCCTACAAACAGCATTTTTTTCCGTTCCTTTTGTTTTTCTGTTTGTCCTTGTTATATTTGTCTGTTAATTCGTTCTTTGGTCATTTAATGTCGGAATTTCTTTTGTGGGATCACTTGAGTTTTTTCCCAAATTGACCAAAACTTTCCATGGTTGGTTTCTGTGCATGTGTTCCTTTTTGAAGATTTAATTTCTTGTTTTGATGTTTGTAACTCACTGACTGAATCCCGTGCGAAATATCATGGTTTTTCCTTTGTTTGCCAGTTGGCAGCAGAATCCTTTTGGTTCTTTAACTTACATGTTTGCCTGCGTGTATTCTCTGGTTTTCTGACACACACCATTTGCTGCAATGGCGTATGCACAAAACACTTCTTTGATTGGTAACTTGTCCCCGTTGCGAGAATCATTTAAATATAACATTAACTTAATAGCCTATTTACAGTCAAGTGGACACTAAGGCTTTGCAAGAATTTCTTTTCAGTTAATTTCTGCTTTCTACATATTGTTAACGTAGACATTGCCATATGACTTAATTAATAAACGTACTGAGTATACACATGATTTATGGCAAAACTTAACGTCCTCGTTAACAAGAAAATGTTTGAATGAGCTGTTATATTATCATGAATGGCCTATTTATCCTGTTGTGGGTGTTCAAGTGCGATAAAGTCATAATTTTATATTTATCTGAAGTAGTGCTAGTTTTGTAGACGATACTTGTGAGTGCAGTTTCCTCTTACGAAACAATTTTAGCTGACTTAGTTTTCTCATAACGGTGCGTCAAAGTAAAAATGTGCATGTTCTGCTGCCATGTAAATAGTGAAAACCAATTGACTTACGTGCGTGAAATAATTTTCATTGAAGTAACAAACTATGGGCTACATAATAAAACATTAGAAAAAGTCCCGCGACTGGTTTTGTATTTAAAAAATTGTTGCGTTTGTAACTTTTGTCTATATTTTTGTGATTTTTTTTAAAATTCAAAATATTACGATGTGTTTTTTTTTTACATTTTATCGCATAACCCATGGGATGTAAGTTCACAGTGAATTATTTTGTTTAAGTAGGTCAGTTGGTTTTCACTATTTGCGTGGCAGCAAAACAAGCACATTTTGAATTTGACGCACCGTTATGAGAAAACTATGAGAGATAAAATTGTTTCGTAAGAGTAACATGTACCTACAAGTATCGTCTACAAAACTAACAATACTTAATACAAATATAAAATTATGATTTTATTCCACTTCTACACCTTTAACAACGGTTGTTATCACGTCGCCATAAAAACAGAAACATGTCACAAATTCATTTTAAGCCAAGCTGAAATTCAAAAGTACACGGAAAGGAACATTTTATGGTAAGTGGTCCCTACCAAACTATCTTTTTCGCAAACACAAATATATTTGTTGGTGACCAAAATCTTTTGGTAGTGGTAGCAAGATGTACATGTGGTGAACACGAACTATATTTTGCAACGTGAGTACTTACAAACTATTTTATAGTTGTCACAAACTATTATTTCCGTGTATATAAAATGTTTAATGCCTGCAACTGGCTCACAGTTCGTTAGACAGTAGGGCCTACATATAAGTATATAGAGATAGGTAAAATTCACGGGTTCTCTGACGTGTTGGCTAGCCTGCAAGAATATATATGTACTCAAGCAGACAACAGCTACTGCTTAGCTGTTAGTTGGCACTGTGATTAACCCCTGCATTATTTCATTGTTTCATTTTGAATAATTGGTTTAGAGACTTACATTATGTGTCAAATAAGTAGAGCCGGTGCATTTTGGTGAAATGAACTATGCAACATTTTGTTTCAATGCCTCATGTGCACACACACGCACACACACACACACACGCATATATATATATATATATATATATATATATATATATATATAGAGAGAGAGAGAGAGAGAGAGAGAGAGAGCTGTGCTTCATTGTCAGTGATTGGCTGTTTCAACACTCATGTCTTAAGGATATACCCCTGCTAATCACAGACGTGTTGTGTCGCAGTAACCTTGATCTCATTGGCGCAGTATAATGAACTACTTCTCTCCACAAATACACTCTGACAATAGCCACGAAGCGAGGTACATATACGAGCGTTGAAACAAAATGTTGTATAATTGTTTTCAAAAAACATCACGAGCTCTACATATAAGACAAGGGCCATGTCCGAAACTGACACAAACTTATAGTTGATGTAATTCTAGCTTGCGCACAAAAGAACACGCGAGTTATTCAAGTACCTACCTATATAACTTGGAGTCAATAGCAAATGTGTGTTAATAATCCAGTCCCATCTGAGCTGGAGATACACTAGCTACTCGCTGCGACAGTTACAACTGAACAGACAATATGATACTCGAGAATACGTTGTACTGAGGTCATGTTGAACACTAGATATTTTCCTGCTTTCATTAATACCCCGTGCAGATATCTCAATCAAATACAAAGAACAATAACTGTGCATGTTTACGAGAAAACATGGCGGTGTTGTAACTCCAAACAAACAAATAACAACACACTAACACATTAAAATTATTTAAAATTTACGCTGCCAACGTAACCAAAAATGATGAAAGTAGCGAGGTGAAAAATTCTAGAAGACAGTATGTTCGTTGCCACATTCAAAAGTGTATTAATGATCAATTAAATAACAGTAGGACTGTAGAAAACTATTATTAAAGAAAAATCAGCTATGTATATATATATTTTTTTAAATCTCAAACAATGTCACAGTTACACCTCACGCGGTTAACTACTTTTCAAACTCATTCTTTGGCTACAAGCTTAAAGATGTTCGATGTTAATCTCTTGCTTATTTATTTGAATATTTTGCCCAGGAAAACAGCGTTTGTTGAGATATGGCATACATATGATCAACCAGTTAAGTTTATGAAGACTTGGCATTGTTATTTTATTTGTTGCTTTGCGTCCGTTTGACATTATTTCTTGTTTCGCACATAACCTCATTTTTTTCTGTTGTTAAACGGTATTTTGTTTGCTGTTTTTTTTTTTTTTTATATTTTAGTTCACGTTTTGCAACACATTTTTGAACCTTTAATGCGTAGTTCTAGTTTTTTTTACTAAAACTTTTTAAAATTTATTATGTATGTAATTTCGTTGATGTTAGCCGGACAATTGAAAGAATCTAAAGATTTATACTGAAAACTAACTGCACCGTTTCCACGTATATTTTAGTTCACGTTTTGCAACATATTTTTTTTTACACTTTTAGCGCATAGTTCCAATTTTTTTTCTAAAACATTTTTAAAATTTATTTTGTATGCCATTTCGTTGATATTAGTCAGTCAACTGAAAGAATCGAAAGATTTACATTGAACTGAAAGAGTCGATAGATTTACATTGAAAACTAATTGCACCATTTCCATGAAAGTTAAATTAAAACATAATGTGGCATTGTCCAATCAATACACTTTATAAAATTTATTTCAGTATTTATTTGGGAACCCAATTTTATTTATTTGATTTAGTCACAAGACAAGTTCGACAATTCATTACCAGCGACAGGAGTGAAACAAGTGACTTACTGTACGTGTAGCACGGTGAGTCAAACCTATAAGAAACGAAACTGTTGAACAAATTACACAGAAAATATTAAATTTAGTAGTGTACAATCGTTTAAAACCAAATAACGAAAGATAATCTATTTAATTCAAATAATTACAAGGTAGTAAATGTAAATTTTTGTGTGCCATTTGTCAAAATGTGAATTTATAAAATCCTAAACTTACCATATGACACCTATAGAGAATAAACTTAAACACACGTGTCTTACCAATTGATATGTGTCACATCTCACCAATATATATATGTAAAATAGTTCACTGACTGATTGACCAACATATCAAAATGCAACCTAATTTTTTTTTTCGTGGGTTCCCCTCAGGTGGTAGATGAGCGTTAAGGAGAGATTTTTCGAAATTCGATCCCTAATGGGGTGGAAAGTGGTGACATGTATTTTCGAAGAACCGTCAATATACTTAGAACACGATGGCCTATAGTCGTGAATTTTACTTCTATAGGACACTGAAATGCATATCAACCAATTCAAGGATTGTTCGAAATTTAGCATTTAAAGAGGGTGAATATACTTAAAATGTGTTACCGATTTATCATCGGTATCTGTCGAATCCTTTACAATAAAGAGTTGCTTTTCACTTAAAAATCATGCTTACATGAATAAACAAATTGTTATGAACCACGTAACCCTGGTTCTAGCACAGCGATCAGTAACCAGGCCACCCGGCCAGGAATTCCAAAATATTAAACATAAGTTGCTGCGAACTGCGAGGCAGAACTGCCCACTCCAACAGCGGTACGAGTTGCCACACAGGACGCGATAAAGGGGCGTGTCACTCTACCTACGAGGTCTGTCTGCCCCATATCGTCGCCAGGACCACTTCACTACCAAGATGCACCACGACGTCCAGATATACGACGTGCCGATCAGCCTCGGCATCATTACAAGGTGGGACTGTCATTGTCGTAACTAAACTGAGTGGCTATTAAGTATTCATACATGTATAATTATATATCTAACTATTCTTGCCTCCCTCCGTAAAGAACATCGTTAATGTAATGAAATACTTGTATATATTGTCAATTAAAGTCGTACCTAATATTTGGACTACGAGTCTCATTTATATTACAAGAATCCCTCATTTAAACAAGTTATAATATACTGTACGTTTTACGTAAATACTCTAGCATTACCAAATAACAAAAAGGAGTAATTTTATAAAAATGTAACAAAATGAAATACAAGATTTTTCAAAATTTCACCCGCAAGAAGCAAAAAAGTGGAAAATATGTTTGTACGATTTATATATACTGTATAGCTGGAACACATACACACACGCATATATATATATATATATATAGACGTGATTTTTGTTTAATATTGATGCTTACTCTAATGCCTGAAAAGTAATTCCACGAATTTTCGTAATTCGCCTCCTAAGGAGGTGAATACTGTAGGTATGAAAAACCAGTGGAATGTGTTTTCAATGAGTCGTCGATATACCTTGAACCAAGCGGCTATTTTCCCGTCAAAGAGACACCAGTAAAGTAATCTAAAATGTAATTCAAAGATTTCTCAAAATTAAGTCTTTTATGAAGTGAAAAGATCTGGAATACGTTTTGGATAAATCCTCGATATACATAGAACCCGCCAATAAATACAGTTTTTTTTTCTCTACAGAATGAATATTACGTAAATGGGCGAAAAAAGTGTTAAGATTTTTTTTTTTTCAAATTTCAATTCTCAGTACTTTATAGGGGTGTATGTGTTTCTTTATTAATGAATATTTGATTTTGCTTCAATTGAACAGGTTACAAAGATGTGAAATCAACATTTTTCAAAGTTATAAGCCTAAAGGGGCGTAAAGGCGTAAAATTTGTTTTCTGTCAGCTCATGATATCTAACCAGTGGAGATATCGAAGTGTTGTTCGCGTCAGAATGATGCTTGTGTAAGAACCTAAAATAAGTGTTTTTTACTGAATAATAAAACTTTTAGTAAACCTTCACGGCAGACATACGACCGACGATAAATAAATTACACAGCAGTTTCATTATGCAGTTATACCGAGTGAGTGAGAGATTTGGGTCAGTGCTTAACATCGAGGTCTTTAGCGCAGATGAGGGGTCACATGAGGTGAGTATGGAGCAGCACCGGAATGAAATGGTCTGACCATTCGGCCACCGCGTCCCCAAAGTTATATCGAGACGCGTTGCTGTACAACCCTTATATGACTAGGATATGAATATGTTATTTTTAAAACTTGTTGTCATGAATAATTTAGTCAGCACGCGTTGCAGTTGTTCATAGCTCCGGTCTGTAGGTCGGGAGGTTCTGGCCTTGAATTTCGTGTAAGGCTGTGCAAACGTGCAATTCTTACACAAAAACAGCAAAGCAAATGAAATTAATACAATTTGGATGGAGTCGCTGAAAAGGGGTAAACATGTATTTGCAATACACTGTAGTTCCTCGAAAGCAACAGCCCACATACACAATCTCACCATATAAACCTCAAAGTTGGGGAACCAAATATGTTTCTCCGAAACCTTATACCGCGAAAAAATTCTAATGCCACTGAACTTCAAGTGAAGGTGAAAAATATAAATAAAAATACATAATAAATTATAAGAAAATAATTAAATAATTGTGAGCACCGTCACCAACGGTTGCGCTCAGAGTAAATCTGTTACACCTACGTATTATATACGATGATCCTCTTACATGAAAGAGTCTGTAATTACCACACAACTTAAACTTTGCTGTGACTGTATAAATTAGGCCCAGGCGAAGTCGTTGTTAGTGACAGGGACAAAATTAAGACTGTTTTTCGCGTGCTCAGCTATATCTTTTTATCCTGCTGCAGAGTTAGTTCAACTAGCATATTCGTCATTCTAACACTAGATGACTGAACTAACTATCTGGTGTACAAAGAGGTATCTGCTTTGAGTAACACACGCGAGCAAAGCCACGGACGGACTGCTAGTAGATAACAGTACAATACAGTCTGCCAACAGTTTGCGGGGCGAAACCTGTATTATCTTAATGAATAACTATTTTCGTGGCCCCAACAAATAATACAATCGAGAAAAAATAAACGTCAGTGCACCAGCTATACTGTGAAATGTTGAAAGTGTATGGTAGAAAAAATTAAATTGTACATAATTAAATAAAATGTTTATACAAATATTTAAGGTTGAGAATTTGTCACCATCTTGGATTTATATTATCCCTGCCATGAACACCAAGGACTACATATTTTTATACGCTTAGCAGTGGTAAGGTTTATAAAATAACTGGATGGTATTAATACATAACTTTCAGGTCATGAAGTGCTGGAGAAATGAAAAAAAAAAAAATTAATCGGCAACCTGGTGTCATAAATGCTGGCAAGTGCCTGAAAAACGACACGCCAGTTGTGGTCTATGAAGTATGAATACTATGTTTGAACGGCAATAACTGACGCATTTCGTGACATTTCCCCATTCACTATAGCTACTGTCTTAGCTTGTGTGTATTAGCAGTTGGAACCACAGTACTACAGAAATTACTAGTCCGGCAGTGGCAGTATGCAGGTGACGCCAACGCAATCGAACCGAAGGGGCTTCAACGGGGTGGCTAGTATTTTTTATACATATCTGCGGCCCGATGAACTGTCAACTCTGCCCATTTATGCACTGGTTGACTTATCAAACATAATTATTTGCTACAATATATACAATTATATATGCATAAACACGCATATAGGGATTTGAGAGTATTAATCAGAATTTTTTTTTATATTTAAGTTTTGAATGAGGTCTGCAAAGCTAGATCCTCGTAAGTGAAATAAAAATAATGTAAGAATGTTACTGTGTTGTTCGACTATCTTCTGTTAGCGAGGGTGATATGTACACCCCTGTTACTAAATATTTACAGCGGGTACACCAAAGCGCGGTGTGATCAACCAGGCAGACAGCTCAAGCAAACTGCGTGACTATATTTGGTCAAGTAGCGCTCGTGATGAGGATACTAGGCACAATCAATATGCGAGAGTGCTCGCTCGTGTTATTTAATGTCGTGTCTCTGAGCAGCTGCGAGCCATATGGCGTGCAAACAAGTCTCTTCCTTGCGACCCAGCCCCTGGGACAATCTGCAACCCGCATTACGTGACCGCGCGCTGTGTGCACAGTCTGCCTATGTCTCAGGCGCTCGCCGTATTATGACTAGTACACATGGACATCTTCAGTGTACAAGAAAGAGAACACGAAATTTGTTTAACAATAAGTAGTGTGTTAGTTATCATTCTACCAGTGAATGCATATTTTTATACCATCATTTCTGGCTGGTGTTAGTTTTCTACACTTTATTTTTTCTATACGCTAGAAAAATTCAGCACAGATTAAAATTAAATTATTATTTGTAGTGGGTAATTTTTGATCAACATGATGCAAATGGAGTAGCATTCCTTCAGCAGTTACTTCGTCCCTCCAAACGTTATTATTTTAAGTATTCGTCTTCTGTAAGTTATTTCGTTCAGACATTTACGCACGTTGTATGCTTCTATTTGAAAGGTACAAGAAAGATAACAAAAATATAACCGTCTATATACATAATTAGCTAGTATAGAAGACTTTGTGTAATTTCTTTGGAAGTTTATTTCAACGGAATGTATGATGGATCAAATGGTTTTGAACATATTTAGACCATTGTGGCGTTATGTACTCCCATAAAAGCAAGACTGAGACATAAGTACAATAAAGTAAACGAACCAAGTTTAACTGTAGTCAACATATAAAAAAATAGAAAACCTTTAAAGTTCGAAAGGAATGAGTCAAATCGTGTAAATAAATACCAGACTCTTAACCCTGACCGACGTACAGCGGCCATCTTAAACAGGCGAGTCTAGAAGAATGAAATGTTGTACATGAGTTCCTTTCATCACGTAGATGAGCACTAAGTAAGGACGTAAAAATTCGTCCCCTGATAGGTTAAATAGCGGATGAAAGTTTGTATGGAAGTTGTAGAAATTATTGGTTTGTCTATTGGTTCGCGGTGAGTTTGTTTGAACTCGCACGAGTCGTTGGGTTCTACCAACAAATCATAGACGTGTGGTGTGGCAGAAACCTAACTGTGATAGGCTCTGTGAAATGAGAGCAGCCTCTTCATAAAGGCACGCTGTCCAGAAACAACGGAGCAGAACTGCAGGTTTACAAGTAAGACACAGCAATCCCTAGCAACTGCTCATGTTTTGTTGACAAACTTGTGACGAAGTACAAAAATTAAAACAGAGACAAAAAAAAGAGTCAATCCCAGAGGAATTCAGTTGTTATATATATATATATATATATATATATATATATATATATATATATATATATATATATGCAAGAATCGTAAAGTTAGAATGCAGTCAAATTTTGTCTGCACTCAGACACATCAGATAGACACAAAGAAAACCAGATTCTCAATACGAGAAAATATGGAAGTAGACGAAATCCAGTGGATAATGTACAACAAACAAAAAAAAACAAGAGACAACACGACAACAAATGTTAGAATGAAGGAAAAAATTACCACGATTCGTGAATTGCGATATATTCCCATCATCAGGCTGAGAAACAGCTGGTCAGAACACCGCCTTCTCCTGATTTTTAAATGTGATTACATCTCTGTTTTGGGTGTTTTTTTTTACTTTGTCATTCAACACAAGTTTGTCAACAAAATATGAGCAAGGACGAATGTACACAAATCAATAAATTCTAATTGTAAACTTTCATTGCATCAAACATTTAAAAATCTCGTGGCGAATGAAGACATGAAATTCAGTATTCAGGCACAGGAAGAAATTCGAATATAAATACCTGACAAAAAATACGTCTTGACTGATTTAAGGTTTCTAAAACAAATTTGGAAGGTGATAAAACATGAGAAAAGGGCATAACGGGTTACCAAAAATTAATTGAAACACTTTTATTTCAAATTTTTTTCTAAAACGGTCGTTAATGACCCGTAACATCAACGTGCACAATTTAGCACTTATCAAAACATATTGGTTCAGAAATACTATCACGGTTAATTAAAAACCCTCAATCAACGAAGTCGTCTATACCAGCTATTAAATAAATAAATAGATTAAAAATCCAATGCTAGAACACTTTCCAACTGGTTTAATTGCAGTCTAGAGCCCAATGACGCTGTATGACAGCAAATGTTATTTTCTGTTTCTATTTGCACGGAACACACCTAAACTATCAGCCACTAGTTAAATGCATTTTTGTCCCATTAAGAAATGTTATGTATTTCAGTTCTTGAATAACGACTAGGGGCCCCTGATTTTAGTGAACATATTTATGTTCCTATTTTTTCAATGCCTTACTTGCCCCCGTACAGTCTTGCTTCATTGTTATTGGCAGTAGGTCTTCGTAAAAAGACGTTTATCAGTTGAATGTACCAACCAGAACAAGGTTAATGATACCACACGGTTGTGATTTACTATATAACGTTAAGACACGTAACAGTTAACAACAGCCAATCACAGATCAGGAAGCAGAGCTGCAGATGTGCACATGAGGCACTGAAGCAAACTGATGTAGAAAAATTGCACCTAAAATAGGCGTACATGTTTGCATCATTAAATGTTGATTTATATGCAGTATTGAAAGCTGTTAGACGAATTTTTGTAAAACTGATATCAGCTACAAAATAAATACATGTTTTAATATAAGATCCCATTTTTTTATGAATGGCGAATAATACTTAGAAATATAATTTCGTCGACTCCAAGTTTTTATCTTTTTAACCGGGTTAATTATTAGTAAATAAGTATTCACTGATGCACGAATTATTTTTATTGAATTTAACTTTCACAAGATAAATTGACAAAAACATTAGTACCGACTCTTTTCAGCACCACTTAGTATACTAGCTACTATACTAGCTAACTAATAGCATACAAGGTGTAAGTTGACATGACACAAGTTCACTACAAGTCGAGGTGTACCACATACACATTCATGAAAGATGCCTTTCTGTATTTTTCGAGCATGATAATGGGTAGTAGTTACAAAATCTCACTTAGTGGTACAATAACAGTCATACTTCAAGTAATACGGATTTACTATTATCATCAAAACTTTTGTCTGACAACCTGTGGATATTTGAAATAATATTACATCACTAAGTTATAAATATGCTATAACTCTGCTTAGTTTTCTCCATCATAAACAATAATACCAATGCTAACATTCATAGTAAGTGAAACTTATGAAATAGTTATGCAACTAACGTAGTAACACGTAACAAATAATAGTTAATTTTTCAGTGCTTAGTAATAGTTATAAAGTTCCGATTGACAAGCCACATTCCAGCAGATGATTACTTAATAATTTGTGGGTAAGCGAAACATCTTGTACATGTATGAAGTAATCGTTGGTAAAGCCTTGTGTTTGCCAGCAAATTGTTTTCAAATTTATTGCACTATTTCGGCCGTGCAGAAGACGTTAGCGTGACGAACGTGGACATTTAAAAGCTTACAACCAATTTTTCAACATCGCGTTACCGTGGAAGGAGAGCTCGCTGGTAATCTCGGGTACTTCCCTGCGTTAAGAAGGCACATTGCAGTAGCTTAACCTGTTATTTTATGTAAATGCAGGCCAGTAATTTTTTCTTCTTGTAAGTTTCCCACCTGCAGCCTTATATGAACAGCGTTAACGACATGGACAACACAGCAAGTATTTAGATCGAATGTTAACGAGTTTTCGCCTTAAAGTAGAACACGCGAGAGATTAACACTTGTATTCGAACAATTTAAGTTTCACAGCACGTGGTACCTTCCAAGGCATGAGATCACGATACAAGTATGACAAGCTTTTACATAATTCTGTCGTAAATATTGTGTCAGTCACTTGAAATATTTTTTCTACAAAAAGGCTTCACGAATCCTACCAAATTATTCTCGTTCAACTCGTATTTTCTGACGCAACGTTGAAAAGCTGAATACTTGCTGTTAGCAGTGTCTGTCTGGCCCGTGTGTAGGAACTCATTAAAGTACACTAACTCTATAAAAGTAGCATAACTGTAGAATAACGGAAACACGACTGAAATATTTGCATTTAGAGTCAAGGATCACACGAATACATATAGTTCTGTCACCGCGAATTTTTTGAGATTCCTAGATAAACTTAAGTATTTTCTAAATTAATTTTTATTTCGCCCATTGCTACTTTGAATGGAAAAATTTTACTGATTATTGACGTTGTTTCTTGTTGGTAACGTGCTATGTACGTTAATTTTTACTTTGCTGATTCTAAATGTGGAATAAGCTTCCTGACTAAAACTGATTGTGCTTCGTCAGGCGTGTCCCAAACAATACATCAGTCCATTACTGTCTCAAAATGTTCTTTCTGTTACTGACATTCAGAATGGGATAGATCCATATTTTACTTTAATTGAAAATTTTTTATGTGTCGGTGAATTCCTTTATTCAACTAAACAAAAATATCCAGAGGATAAATTACATAGCCTTTTTAGCTGTACATATTTCTGTAGCGGTCTGAATTTTAAATTCGTAAATATACTGTTGGAAACAACACGTAATTAAAATGGTTAAGATGGCCTGTTAGCAACGCAAATACAAGGTAGTGGATATTTTGTTCTATTAAAAGTTCAAGTTTGCTTTCACGTTGGGTCCACGTTTAGGTAAGTAAGGTGTCGTGCTATTGGTCGAGCAGCAGATGACTGACGAACGACTGGAAGGCTCGACGTATCATCGTAACTTCAGCTTAACCAAGTGGGTCATTACACTGCAGTTTAGGAACATCATATCTTCTAGTTTTGGCAAGCGACAATTCCCCACCTTTAGTAGACCTAGTGCCGAGAATGTTAAACTTGATGTCGGAGCTTGTAGAGATAACTTTGGTCTTCGGCAATATTCGGTTTATCGCCCGAAGTTCTGTCAGCAGCATAAATATTACCCCATCTTTACATTGGCGCAACTGGAGGAGGGAATCATCTCATTACCAAATATGGCTACAACATGACAGAGTTGAGCAACAAGGAGCCAACACACAGTTCACTCCAACTGAGATTTTTAACTTCTACATTTATTATGGTATCTAAACTTGGTATAAATATCTCGACTCTTATTGTCTTCACATATTGTGACTTAATGCTTGTTCTTTTTAGTGTATTCTTCCGAGCTTCTTCTTCTTCTTGGTACGATTCTCAAAATAAACAACTTAGTGGGTTGGTTTCCTTTTGCATGATAGCTACGTTCTTAAAATGCCATGGTCCTAGTTCACATTCGCTCCAGAATAACTAATTTCTGAATACAACCATAACCATATTAGGAGACCGCGCCCTTACAGTAGATCTGGCAACCCTGCCAGGATGGGTCATTTCAAATAGGGATGGAAAAATTTTCGCCAATTCAATGACCTGCATGTTAGAATCAAATATCCTATGCATACTCAAACCCCGACCATTTTTCCACTAGCTGCTACTCAGTGGAACAACAGACAATGAACGAATAGACAGAGCTTGAGTATGCATAGATTATTTTATTCTAATATTCACGTCAGTGGATTTGCGAAATTATCCCATCCGTAATTTTAACACCTTTTTTAGCTCTCCAATGGCAGTGGCTTCCTCTGATTCGCCGGTATGTAGGACACAATTACGAATCGGGTAGAGCCATTGCCTTTGGAGAGCAGGGTTGTCAGATCTAAGGCAGCGGTCTTCTGCTATGATATACAACTCATGATTTCCGCGACAATATTTTTTTTTGCACCAACTCGTTTAAATGTCTTTATGTACACCTCTGCAGTTCTGTTTCATTAATAGTGACGTGCCTTAGTGGAAATACGTCTGTGACTTGAAGTGAAACGTTCAGAAACATATCAGTTGAAGGAGCCCATCACTGAGCATGACGCACTTCTGCAGATATAAAAATGAGGCACTGAATTAAACTATCGCAGAAATGCGTTCACAAAAGCTAGGGTTCCTATCTATTATTATGTAGACCTGGCCAGTAGCGGCTCGTAGAGTGTTATCAGGCAGTATTGCAGTTGTTGAGAACTGTACAATGCAAGGCTGTAGGTTAGTTGACACAACATCCACTTACGCGCTAGTCGCAAATGTCGCTTGTCACTAAGTACTCGCTGTACAACCAGCAGCCGGTAGATCATTGAAGGACTCATGGTCATTGGTACAGATGTGCAAATTTTGCATTATTATTTGTTAACAGGCTTGAATTCACTCTCTTATACTCAGCAAACACAGTACTTGAACTTGTTGGCTTGGACAGTTGTATGTTTCTTTGTACACCCGCATAACAGGATACTAGGCATGTTACATATGATCTTATTTCATTGGTTGATAATAGTCTTTAAAGGCGTGCCACACAGAATGCCGGCCAACAGCAGTAGTCAGATGAAAACAGTCACTTGGAGTGCCCCCCCCCCCCCAAACGTGTTCAACATTATGTACCCAAGGTATGTTCGGTCGCCTCAAGAAAACTGGAGTTTTGTTCAATGACAATCCAAGTACATTTAATATGTCTTACTTGTATGCATGCTATTTTTAATGCTGTGTAACATTAAATAACAACACTTTTGAGATGACTGGTATTTTTTTAAAATAACGTAAGGGCCCCCCCCCCCCGCCATCCAAATGCGTTTCTAAATCCGCCACTGGCTGTGAGATAACAACACGAAACTTACATGTCCCTAGTCACAGATACACAGCGTGTTCATCAGTAGATTCCGGTAGCAGTAGAGTTTGCAAACGCACAGCAAACAGTTCGCCGCTGTCTAAAGTTTGGCTATTGGCAGGGACCCTGGTTTTTCGAGAAAAGTATTTTGCCCCACTTTGTTTAATTGCCTTACGAGCACATCTGCAGTTTTGCTTCATGATTATTGGCAGCGTGCCTATATGAAGAGCCGTATTTCATTTGTCTGAGCCAATTACAATAAAGTCTCTGCAACACCTCACGGCTCTGATTTGCCGGTAGAATCCCAAGGCTCGTGACAGTTAAAATATCCAATCACTGACCACGAAGCAGAACTGCAGGTGTGCACGTAAGACACTGAAACAAAGCGGGGCAAAATTATTTTCGCGAAAAACCAGGGTCCCTAGCTATTGGCTACCTGAGTAGCGAAGTATCGGTGACATACACGGACAGGATATTGTTCGGTAATTCTCGTCTACGTATGTATTGGCACATCTGGGTTTGCAATTAAGGCCGTAATGTACAGTAATTCGCGTTGTGCGTACACTATTTTCTGATAAGAATATGAAAAATAAAATTCAAATTCTATCTAATCAAAAGTAAATTTTAAAGTTTTCCCGCCCCCCTTCCTTACGAATCGGCCAAATGTTAATTTTCGCGCTTGCTTGTAAAAGTAAATGTTCTGCTGCAAACACTTGAAACCACCCAGTTACCGATTCAACCAGGAAAGTACGCCAATTTATGACGTAAGAGGCGGTACTGCTGGTTGCTAACATTCAGGCGCGTGTAGATGGCGCCAGAAAGCACAGATGTCAACTACTGTGCCTGAGCTCCTCGCGGAATTCGCATTAATTTCCGAAATGAGTCTAAATACGTTGATGTGACACGGGGGGGGGGAGGAGGGAGAAAGACACTTCCCAGTTGTTGTATCATCCCTTGGGGCTACAAGGAGGGTGGGGGGGGGAGTGACAGATATTGCTGCTTTGCTCATATGGACGACCTCTCGTCACGCAACTAGCTCACGCGATACAATACAGGGATGTCCACTTCCTGTCACTGAAGCATCATGAAACACCTCACATTTCATACAACTGTTTACTTTCAAATATATACGCTACTTTATTGTCTATGCACATTTATTTTTCGTATTGTAACTAAAACAAATTTTAAGATTAACTAAATTCCAAAATGGAATGGTCAATACATTTAAATATATTTGAAACATATTTGCATTGAGAAACGTAATTTAGTAAAATATCGTGGATATACAACATTTTGATGCTCTGATTTTTCTGATTTTTCTTTGTTTTTCAAATATTTTTTTTTACTTTAAATCTTCGTTCTGTATTTTCTGTGATTTGGCACATAGTTCTTGGGTTTTTCAAGTTCTTGTTATTTGTGTGAGTTTTGTGTTGACTACAGCCAGCTCGGCTTGTTTTCTTTCAGTGTTTTTGTTGGTTCAGTCCCGGGTTTCTGAGGCAACATAGCACTGTAACGACGTATGTCCACACTATTTCACTAAGCCATACTTTGCAAGTGTTTGTTGTTTGTCTACACTCGATTTATTTCACGCATTTCATAATTTGTGTACGTTATGTTTATTTACTCGTGTATTTAACAAACTATATAAGCTGCGTACCAGCATTAAAAAAATTAATGAATCTGATAATTATAAGACATTATAGAACTCATCTCTGGTAGCTCCCTTAACCAGAACTTCACCATCCAGCCCGAGCACTGAATAAATAAATAAATAAATTAGTGATATACATTTCGAAAGTTCAGAAAGATTACCAGACGTTCGTGGTCGTTTGTATTTATTCTGCTTGTCAGTCACCATCTTTTAATTCGTTAACGATTTCAGAGACAGTTTATATAAAAAAACAAAATTTAAAAGCAACTATATATTTATTACAATAAAAAAAACCATCCTTTAGTGACGTGAATACATTTTGGTCAGCACTCAACATCGAGGTCTAGCGCTGGAGAGGAGTGACATGAGGTGAGCATGGAGCAGCGCCGGAATGAAGGAGCGAAGAAAACAGGATATCCCTGAGAAAACCCGCCGACCAGCGGCATCGCTCGGCACAATACCTACATGCGAAAATAAGGGGACTGACGTCGCCGGGAATCCAACCCGGATCGCCTTGGTGGGCGGCGATTTCTCTAGCTACTTCGCCAACTGGGGCCCCAGCACGATTTTTAAACACCTGTATCAGAAGTCGCTGTTTTACTGTGCAAATTGTGTTTTTTAAGGATCACGAGTCAACACGAAACTTAAACCCTTTTTACTACGCAGCTATGAAAATGTGACGAAACCGACAAACCAATTGCAGCATTTTTTTCTACATTTGAATGCAAATACGACCTTTCGAGCCTTAACTACTGTATTGTATGAATTTCAAAATATTGCATGCTACGTTCCTGCGGGTTAGGTGGCTGGAGTCTGTGTCGAAATACCTTATGGGCTAGCCCATGACTCACGAGCCAGACAGCCTCGTGATGGAAATCCCCACGAACTACGTCACAACGAACTGTTTCAAGGGCCCTGGAGCCCTGTGCGACTGGCCTACAAGGCTTAAGTCACGTCAGAATCACGTAATGTCTATTTTTAGACCCATGTAATTAGGTGAATCCCCAATGTTTGTGTTGAGTATAAATACCCCGGATCGACAGATTTGGAGAGAGTTCGCTATCGGTCTTGCTAGAAGGAGAGGCTAAGCTTGTGAAAGAGACTGGTAAAGACAACTTGGTGACGTCAGAGTCTAGTCTGAGTCTACAGGCTCATACCTTTGGAGCAGTATTGGGCGAAACAAGAGAACGGCTGCTACGGGTCGACGGGAAAGAAGGGAGGTGTGTGTGTGACGGGAGTCGAACCGAAGACCACAAGAATGAACACAGAGGTGTACTCGGGGTGTTGCGCAGCACATAGTGAGCAATCACCACTTCGGACTGTTAAGGTTGTGCGTTGTCACTATTTGAAAGGCTGTTGATTGGATATATTACTGAACTCTTATTATGATTTGTAGTTTTTAATTAATGGAAAACTTTTGTGTGCTTTAATTGTCAAAGTTTGTTAATATTTCTGTGACACGGTAGTAATTGTGTGCATAATAAGGGTGCTGCGAAAGTCATAATTGATTGCTGTTTTGTGTATTTTTTGTAAGCTTCGTGATCTAGTAAATCAAGAACTTAATTCAATTCTTTAGTTTCTTTTTATAAGACCACTTTCCCAAAAGGGTTCAGAGAATTGCCCATATGTAATTTAGCAAGTTGTAATATTATTATTTAAACTATATTTGATTTTTAAAGTGAATAAAATTATGTACGAACAACACAGTTGATTTCAAAGAATGTTTGTTTTTGTTTTCACTTGTATATTTGATATTAAATATAACCTACCGAACAACATTACAGAAAAGTAGAGCCTTTAGAAATCTGTTCGGCGTTATTGTAAATTTTTATCATTGCGGACATTTATTGCGAATGACGTATTAATATAGTTTATCCTTTCCAACACGCCTTCTTGATAAAATATCACAAACATTTATGATATAAGGAACTAAATGCATATATCATGTGTTTTGGCACATTACCAGTTACAAGGACGTTATTCATTCCAGATGCAGGGGAGCCAAGTGTGTGTCGTCTGACGCCGTGAAAGACGCTTGGACACCCCTGGTTGTTGATTTCATCACGGGTGTCATTTACCTGAACAAAACTGCTGCTAACATGACATGTGGACTGACTATATAAATACAATTCGTGCCGCACATAAGGCTTTATGGGATTTGGAACTTTCGTTTCTTATATTACTGCACTCAAATCAGTTTACAAGGAAAAAAAAATCTTCCGTATAAATTTTAGTAAGTGATTCGTCTATAAGACACTTGTTGCAGTTTTTTTTCTGAACTCATTTATGTTGTCATGCAATATTTTACCCAGAAGATATTGCAATATTTTTGCTGAAACGTTGAAACTTAAATTTTTTATCATCTCCCAAACACTATTTTTATGCAAGCGATCTTTGTACAGAAACATTTATACAATTTAAATAAGATAACGAGCAAATACCTCTTAGACATAATTATCAACTTTAAGGTAGAACTACTGTAGTAATATTCGTAAGCTGTAATTGAATCTTGTGTATATACCTTTGAAATTACATCAAATTTGACCATAGTTTACTGTAGCAGTATATTTAAGACTGTACACGAAATTATCTACTTAATATAACTATTATAACTGTTAACTCTGACAAATAACGCAAGGTTTTAGGCTAATTTAGCGAAAACAAATTTTGGTGATGGTAGTAAAAAAAGGGGGGAGAGGCAAGATGAGGTAAAGTGGTGTGCAGAATACCCTTATATATATATATATATATATATATATATATATATATATATATATATATATATATATATATAT
>PNEQ01124200.1:0-12339 GCA_003012365.1 Medauroidea extradentata | reverse complement strand
CATCATCGTATGAAGTCGCGGGTAACAGTTAGAACTATGGTAATATGTTTATGTTTCTGTTTATAAATGAAGGTCAGTCGTATCAGTGTTTTTTTTTAAATTCATCCTCTAAGGGGGTAAAAATAAAGGGAAGAATATTAGTACGGAAATTTTTAATTTGCTATACTCCGTAACATAAAAGTGAATGTTGGTTCGTCTTCTATGCGTTCCCAAACTATTCATACAATTGCGACAAAACATTCGTGAGTTGTGGAGCGCCCGAGAAAGTTTCTGCAAATAATTATAATTTTTTTGGGAATGGTGGTGTAAAATGGGGTACAGGGATGGAATTAAGTATCCAAAAATATTTTTTATGAAAAAAAAACTTGAATGAGTTTGGGTCTACGCGGCCACAAAGATTTCTGTCAAACAAATGTTGTAGGGCCTACTTTGATCAGAATCGGTTGGAAAAAAGTTGTACAAGGGGGAGGGGGTATAAAGGAGTACACAAAACTACTAATTCAAAATTCCTTTTAAAAATATTTCTATAACGGACTTCAATGACCTTGAAAATCCTTTTCATACCATTCAGCATTTTTTTTTCAGAAATGTTATCGCATTAAATCGAAAGCTCCACGCCAGGTTGCGGGTACCAACAAGCAGTAGTAATAAGATAATCCTGTACACTATACTAGTACATCTCTGTCATTAATAATATTTTTGTCTGAAATGTAAGGAAAGAGCATATTGTATGGCCTTATTCAATACGTGCGAATTTTTTTGGTTGTGTGATTCAGAGAAATGGTGCATACGAACAGTTTAACAGAAATGTAATAATAAGTTTTTCATAAAATATGGATTAAAATTTTTATTTTCCAAAGCACGTTCGTTTATAATATGTATTGTAATATATTTTTTTTTTATTGTGAACAATTATGTGATACAAATCAATATCCCAATATTTGGTAAAAATACAAGAAGCAATAACAAAACCTTAACACATAAATAAATGATTTACTACCTGGAAGCTCAGCACATGAAGAACCGTATATTACTAGAGTGCTGTAACAAACACAATGTCCTAATTTCTTAAGTCACTGGATATTTCAGTGTTTCGGAACATTTATAAAGAGAACATGTTGGAAATAGTGGCATAGAGGAGCAATGATCTTAAGATTAAGAGAGTATCAGGTTCGAAGATTGCCAACAATGTATAAGTAACAACTGAATTGTAATATTTAAATCGTATGTGAATATGTAATACATAATTGTTATTTCATGTGTAAACAATATTGCACGTACATATTGGCACAATAAGTTCAAAAGCCAAATAAATACGAACCTGCGTAATGTTTTGGGCAGTTACTGAGCTTTAAAAATCTGGCAAATTCGTAGCCTGCTATTAAAACAATATTTTTTGGACTATAAAAATTGATTTTAAAAATTACATATGTAAGTAGTTGGACGTTAACATTAACATAGTTGTACTTAATTTTTTATGGAAAATTTATTTAATATGTAATAACTTCTGTAGTGATGTAAACACTTTGAAAGCTACAAAAATATATAGATAAAAATAGGCGCATTTAAAAGTACAAAGAATTTTCACATTCCATTTTTTCTACCGAATATTTTTTTGACAAATCTTTTACTACATAGTATTTACTCGAGTTGATACGAAAGTCGTTCTGAGGATGGAACCTGGAAGAGGAGGGGGGGGGGGGGAACAAGAGCCATTTCACACACACAAAAATCTTACATGGTTCGTATTTTGATTTAAACGCAATAAACATTTAATTAGCACAATCCAACAACTTTCTTCGAAAATATTCTATTGTAAAACAAAAGAGGTACTGTTCAGGATTGGATTGTTGCTAGTCATATTTTATCGTCGCTCATAATAACTTATACTGCAAGTGAAATAGAAACTCCTGTTTGTAAGCGGTTTGGAGAACATATGCAACATCCCAAATATAATATTTTCAGTTATAATTAAAGACAAATAAAATTCGCGTTATTTTCTGACAGCTGACTAGACTGCAAGTGACTATAGGCTTGTTCGACGTCTCCCGCTGGCCGATATTGTCGTGACTTGCCGAGGAGAATACTTACACGTCAATGACAACACATAACAGTTCGTGGCCAATTGAATCGCAGATTATGCTCTGTTATGTATAGGAAAGTGAAGTTTCGCCTGCTACCAAATGATAACGCGAATTTGTCAAGTCACTAGTTATAATGTGTTTGATTTTCGAAAAATTATTTTGGATAAAGGCTGAGAAATATTGAACTTCCATGACAAATTATAAATTCAAACTCGTAATTTGGCGCTGTAAACAGTTTGGTATCTGCTATTTGTCGTGCCACAAGTGTATGTTGGTATCATGTGTAGAAACACATGTGTTCTGAGAACTACATATTCCCACTACTTAGGCAGGCCCGAGGGACAGACGTAACAGGCGGGGCAATCAGCCAGCACGCTTTGTTCCGTGATAAGAGACGAGCATGTCGCGTTGTTTGCATACACGCACGCTGTAATCCACGTCGCACGTTAGCCAACACACACAGCGTTCCAAGCGGCAATCGACGAAACTAAACTGTATTCTCCCCTCACCCTCCCCTCCCCAAACACTTACCATACTTGTGCCGTAATTTACCAGCTCGTGTGCCGAGGACAAAACTGCCTCTCATCGGAGTTGATAGCGCGCCGATTATTTGTCCCATCAAAATAGTACACCCGTGTTGAGTGCAAGAGTGGAACTTGTGAGCTTTACATCCAAACATGAGAAGAGCCTATTTAAAAAATTCTGCAACAGGAGTTGTCGTACTCTGTTTACAAGCATATCCATAGAGTCGAACTTTGAATAAATGTTATATATATATATATAGGATGTTTGGTAATTCTAGGTACAAACGAAAGGGGTATGCCTACGCCAAGGACGACGAAGCAAGCAAACAATGCTAATAAATATATATCCGGAAAACGACTGTTTTCCCGTTACGATGTTTGGACTTTGGACACGAGCATCACGGCAATGTTGCAACACTGTTACGGCCTCTGTACCAGGCACCAGTTTCCACACTAGCCCTGTTGATAGTGATGTCCACGAACTACTTGAATGCATTGTGGATAGTTGCCACTGCATTCGGAACACTTCTAATATTTTTGAACCTTTACATGCATCGATGCGAAGACGTGCTGAAGCCTGCACATTTCGAACACTTGTAACGTCTTCGTCCACAAATGCAGCATTTTGACGTTTTGTACTGTGTAGAGACATGCAAATTTCACATTATTTTCTGACAGCTGACTAGACTCCAAGTGACTATAGTTTTGTTCGACGTCTCCCGCTGGCCGATATTGTCGTGACTTGCCGCGGAGAATACTTACATGGTAGAGAGGCCAATCTCTGTGAAGACGTAACACACGTCAAAGACAACACGTAAAAGTTCGTGGCCAATTGAATAGCAGATTATGCTCTGTTATGTATAGGACAGTGAAGTTTAGTCTGCTACCAAATGATAACGCGAATTTAGCATGTCTCTATATAGTAATGTGTCGTATTAGGAAAACCGTTGGTTTCCGGGTATATGTTCACTAGCGCTATTTGCTTGTCTCATTGTCCTCGACACACCACTTTCCTTTGTATCTATAACTATCCAACCACCCTGTGTGTGTGTATACCTGCGTGTGTGCGTATGTGTGCGTATGTATCATGTATCGTGTATTTTGACTAATGAAAAGACTCAAGGAAGAAATGTTAGTAGCTGATACTGCGACGAGTTGTCGACAGCGCCAGAGGGATACTTCGTAGAGACTATGTTTCGTGGCTAGTTTCTGCGTCAGTATCATTGTTTGATAATATTTCACACAGAAGTTTCTCCCAGGCTGAGGTTAAGTGTTAGTTTGATTGCAATGTAGGTAGTGTTACCTTCCTACAGCACTGTTGCAGCGACTACAGTGGATATGTCAGCCAGGCCAATTGCCACTATCATTCACTATCTATCTTTGCAGTCAGCAACATCGCCACAAATATATTTCCTTTTTCTTCAGGAGGATCCAGAAAAAAACATATTTTCTCGCCACTTGATTCAACATGATCGTACACAGAGAGATGATCGTCTGTTAGAGACTTGTCTCAAACGTCCACCGTTTGTTTGTAACAACACTTCTATCTCTCAGCATGTTTAGTTAACCTTCGTTAGTCAGTTTCCGCAAAGACTGCATCGGATCCAGAGAATTGAGGTGATCCACAATGTGACAGTAAGCGCCCTCCTATATAGCTAACACCCAGTCAACTTATGGCATATTTTACACGTCTCGTTCACTTTGCGTTGCACACTGCCCTTTAACTAAGTTATATATCTTTACACCAGCTGTTTTATGACTAATATACCCTCTAAAACGGTTTCGTAGAAATTACAAGAAATATATTTGTATTTTTCAAACATTTGTCAAACATAACGTATTGTTTGTAAAATCAGTTGTTTGTAAAGTTACACGACTTTACTTTATAAAAAATTTTGAAGTCAAACCAGAATCACCATATTGTAAGGAATTATATAGTTGCGTGCAAATCCCATTTTCTGTTATGCATTTTGCTGGAACCAATTGAATATTCATAATATTTATAGTTTAACTTCATTACATCCACTACATCTTAGGCAGGTACATGAAAGTGCAAAGACAAGTGGAATTATATATAATACTTAGACGTTAACAATAAGCACTACCCTGACACACACTCACAACTTACGGGCGTGGTTCACCTCAGTTTTCAACGTCTTTTTATACTTTTATATTTGAATCAGATATTTTTTTCTTATTTTAAACATACATTGTGACTAAATCTTCCCCTTCGAAAATTGTTGTATCTCTCAGTTTTCGCGTAAGGAGTCTTAAACGTAAAAATTTGCACTTTACGGTTTTATGTACGCCACTAAAACCAACTGACATACCAAACCGAAAAAATTCACAGTGAATAACAATGTTGTAGTCTATGATTTGACATAGCCTATACAAAAACAAAAATAAATTAAATTTTGTATTTAAAAAATTTATTTTTTAAAATAGAATTTCAAAATTCTGCATTTTTTATTAAATGCAAAAATATTTTATTTTTTGTTTTTATGTGTGTCATTTCATAGCCTACAACATTGTTATACACTGTGCATTTTTTCGGTTTGGTATGTCAGTTGGTTTTAGTGGCGTACATAAAACCGTAAAGTGCAAATTTTGACGTTTACTACTCACTACGCGAAAACTATGAGAGCTACAATAATTTTTTAAGAGGAAGATGTAGTCACAATTTATGTCTAAAATAAAAAAAAAATCTGGTACAAATATAAAAATTAAAATAATATCTTGAAAACTGAGGTGACCGCGCCATTAAACTGCTGCGCTGATGTGACATATTCTTCTAACAAAATTGAATACTTTTTACTTCTTCTACAACAATGAAATCAATCAGCAATAATTGCCATCACATCTGAAAAGATATAAAAGATAAACAAATCGAAACAACCAAACATGCAAACAATGCCACCAACAATACAATACTTACATTACAGATGTAAGCCTATATCCTATATAGCCGTCATCCACGGCGAGGATATTTATCATTACTCATTTACTTATTTTATTTTTGGTTTACCCACGTACAGTTCAGTCAAATGTCTGTTTGTAAAATATTACGTGATTCACTGCAATCCATTTTACATCAATACTTAAGCATAGTAAAAAATTAACACATTAATAAGATAACAAATAGCTAGCACAGTTTACATTAATAGTTACATGAACATACGTATATTTTAAAACTATTGCAACATAACAGTTTTTTTTTTTAATTTAGTGCACAAAGGTAAATAAATGAAACTGTGCTATTATAGCGGACCCTAAGTTTGGCTTCTTGGGATAGTACCTAAGTCTGCCGGTCTGCTAAATGCGTCAACGATTTGCTGTACATAGACGTGCCATGAACCGGAATTCTCAAATTGTTTCTGTGACGTGTTAAATGTCCGTGATCAGGTATGAGTTGTTCTAATTTATTATTATTATAAATATATATTGTTTGTTTAGATCTTCAGATGTTTGCGGTCTGCCTGGCAAACTGACGCAGACTTCGATTGTCCATATACAGCCAACCAGATCGTTGTAAATATTTACGTGATCCCTTCTCTTTAAATTGTAGACACATGGCATACAAGAATTCTGACCTGAGCTATAACTGAAAGGAGACAGAACTAAAATATTACAGGCTTTATGTTTTAAATTTATTGGTAATATATGTTTAAATTGATGTAGGTATTTGAGCCGCTAGTTCGCTGTTTGCACCAAGTCTGCAATCTGCCTGAACGATTGAATTTATTTAAAGTTACTTCTTAAGAAATTTGTCAGGGTCTGTCGTAAAAGCATAATGTCTGCAAAAATTGAAGTAAGGTGTTAAATACACTGCTTGATGAGTAAAAATACCTACTGTGTAGAATTCTTTAATCAACAATAAGATGTAAGTGTAGGCTTATCAGTTGTTTTGTCCTTGGTGCTTACGAAAACTTAATTCCTTGTACAATATCATGCTTTCGGATATAAATATGATTGAAGAATACATGTATTCACTTTCTAGTGGTTAAAGTCAAGCACTTTTGAACTAATTCTTATAAGAATATATTGGATTATTGCCAAATATTGTCCTTAAATAACTTTTTTTTCATTCTGAATATCTTTCTACCGTCAACTGAATTACCTATCCCCTCCCCCTCCAAATGAAGTTGTGTCATATGTTATTATGGAGTGTAGATATGTTATTGCAGTTTCTTTACTTAGTATTCCAGTGATAAGGCTCAGGATAAAACAATCAAGACTCAAGCTATAGTTATTTGTTCAAATTACCAGTTAAGATGACTATCTACATGTAAACCAAGGTGTTTTATAGGCCTATGTTGTGCTTTACTGGCTTGCTCTATGCCACAGCCAATGTTTAACTCAAATATCTTGCTGTTTTAGCAGAATTTAATAACGTGCCTCTTCTACTTTGAAGTTTAATGTGTTGGCTTTGAACCATTCATCTGAGTGAATATGGTTTAGGCGAAATACCGTAGTTATTTCAACTTACTTGCCTGGGACTACTATACGAACCTTCATTTACAAAAGTAATTGAAATAGGACTTGGCTTAAGCAGATAGGTAAGACATTTAAATAAAAAACCTAAGAAAGTTAAATCTTTGATTTGTAACTTGAATACATAGAAGTCATAAAACCATTAAACTGAATGCAAATTAGGGTTGTCTATGGGTAGTATGTCCTGTAACCACATACAAGGTCGTCCTTCGTTCATGGTGGAGACACAGCTATAACGTTTTCTAAAGTAGTCATATGTTAAAGTTACTTGCTTAGTAGTTATTTTTATGAATTAATTAATTTTTAGGATCAGAGTAAAATAAATAATTGAAACTTATTTATTTTTCTGTTTATGTGCAACTACATTGCTAAACCTTTTAATTTTACAATGTTATATATATATATATATATATATATATATATATATATATAATACAAGAACAACTTTTGTAGTTTTATAAGAAATTCCTTAGGCACCTTTGTTTCCAAAGATTTCCGTTGTAAAAGTACAAAACAAAAAAAATTAGAGTGTGAGTGACTGTATTTGTGCCAAAGACTTAGAGGATCGAAGAGCTAATAATTCAACGTCACTTTAAATGGTTCTCGTGACTTGTAGGAATATTAAATCAAACACAAACATCTTTCTCTAGTGCCCCAACGGTTGTTATCCTCCAACAACTTGTATCCATACACACAGACAACGTGTATTGCAGGACATGAATATAGTTTACAGTTTTCACATCTGACAAAGATGCCTAATCTCGAATCTCATGCATAGCAGTATTCGGGAATGATAACTCTACGCGTTATTCACTCTGAATTTTTTTTAACTACAAGGCAATTATTTTTACATTCCTACATACCTTCGTTAAAGTACAAGGACTTTCCTTGTACAATTAGGGCCTTTTAGTTATTTTTTAAGTTATAACTAGAGACCTGAAAATTTCGCGTTTTATTTTATGCGCAAGCTAGAGTTGCAGCAACTATAGGTCTGTATCACGTTTATAATTGGTCGTTGACTTACTCGACACTTCCTGGAAGTAGCTGAGCCAATAATAAATCTGTAACTGAATCCACAGTAAAAAAAATTTGTACATTTACAAGGAAAATCTTGTAAACTAATATCAGAATGTATTAAGTCAGGCAATAAAAGTAAGATGTCCGAAACCTTTTAAAGTGGTTACAAATATCGTAAACACCTTTGCGAACTAGTAAAATAAACGCTAATGAGCAGATTTTTCGATTTGAAACAAAATAAACCTAGGAGACCTGACAAATTTTACAAAACATTGCGTAATTTTACAAAACAATTTTATGGAAACTAATTTCCAAAAAATTTTTTTGTATTACTACAAAAAAGTGTTGTAAACTTAACCAGATATTAGCTGTAAATATACAAAATTTGTTTGTATAGTTACAGAAATGTTTGTAAATGTACAAAGAAGTTTGTAAAAATACAAGTTTTTTGTAAAGTTGACAAAAAACTTTGTAGTGTTACTAAAAAAATTTAAGTACAAAATTTTTTTACTGTGTACTGGCTCATATCACAGTGTCAGCGAGCAGCTAATAAACAGCTACTGTCTGCACGATTTCACAAATATTCTTGGAAGCTATCCTACGCGGCAGTGAACGTGCGAATTTTTCCGGTCTCTAGCTATAAGTTAAGGATTTCCTTCGTAACCAATGTAGGAACACTTTGTACTTACTGAACCAACCGAGCGTGGCGGAGCTGTGGTGAAACACTCGCCTCGCGTCCTAGGTTCGATTCCCGGGTCCGGTCATCCTGGTGTCCGTCTACCACGGCTTTATCAATCACGCCAGGCGAATACTGGGATGGTCCCTTAAGAAAATTCCAGAAGGAAAAAAAACATAGCTTTATTCGTGTATGAAATAGTGTTAGTTTTGTAGGGGTAATTTTGGGAGGACATTATTCTGTTAGGCTATAAATAAAAATTATCTCCCCCAGTTTTCCCATAATGGCGCTTCAAAGTAAATATTTACATATTTTTAGTTCACACACCCCTCGAAAACCAATAATAATACTTAGGCCCCCCCTTAATAATAATAATAATAATAATAATAATAATAATAATAATAATGAAACGAACTAATTCACAAAGACAGTAAATGTCCCTGGCTAGGACTTTATGTAACCTACATTAAACCCAATTAAATTTTTTTTTTTTGAAATTTGGAAAATTTTTACTCCTTTCAGAAATGTTGCATTTAATACGAAAATATTTTGTAGTGTGTACTTATATAGAACATACTTAAATCCCTAGCCCGTGGCACCTACTGTCACCGTGAATTATTTCGTTTCATTATGTTGATTGCTAGGACCAAGTAGTTTTCGCGAAAAGATTTTTGCAGCACTTTGTTTCAGTGCCTAACGTGCGCACCTGCATCTCGGTTCTGTGGTCAGTGATTGGATGCCTTAACACCCAGCGTGTGGAGGTTAAACCCGCACATCACAGACGTGATGTGTGGCAGTTATCCGTACACTGATTGGTAAAGTCTAATGAATAACAACTCTGCACAAAACCACTCTGCCAATAATCATGAAGTTGAGCTGCAGGTGTGCACGTAAGACACTGAAATAAAGTGGAGCAAACATCTTTTCGCGAAAACTACCGGGCCCTATTGATAGGCTTTCGAGGGGCTATGAACTAAAGACATGCGCATTTTAACTTTGTAATGCCATCACGAGAAAACTAGCTGAGCGAATGTTTTTTTTTTTTGTAAGAGGATGATGTACTCCTAAGTGTTGAGAACACTATTTCATACACATATAAAATTATGATTTTTTCCTTCTGCGCAGAAGAATAAAATCAAAATTTTATATTGGAACGCCCTTAAGCCGGCCATGGCCGACTCCTCTCTCCTCCTCCTTGTACTTCTACCAAGAAGGTATTGCGCTGTTTGAGGGCTTGTTAAACGTCCAAATAAATAAATAAAAAGTACGTGTTTATCAGAATTTACGTAGTTATACGTCATTAACAGCTTGTGTATGCATTTATCTGCCTTGTGTTGTTTATAAAACCGGTCTATGTTATTTTTGAAGCCTGGCTGTGTCTTTATTAAACCTGCCTGTGTTCTTAATGAAACCTGCCCCGTGCTACATAACTTCAGATTGTCTCTGACTAATTATCTTCTGTACTTTTTACCAGAGCCGCTCCCCATGTGCCACTGCAGACGTGCAACACATTGATCGAGTGTCTTCAAGTCTCCGGCAGGTTATTATTGCAAAGTTGTTCAATATGCCATGTCGTGTGACTACTTAGGCTACTTGTCATTCATCAAATAGGACAACATATATGTTCCATTGCTGGAAATACAATGAAATGTTTCTTTTTTCGTCAAGGAGCCTACCGTCGGAAGCTGAAATCTGAAACCAGCCACATTTTGAAGATTCATTGTTTGGAAAACTGCAGGAATTTGAAAAACAAATTTTAAGCTAGATAATGAGAGAATGAAAAAAGAAAATATATCAAATAAAGTTTATGGAAAAGGAAATATTATTTTTTGTACTTTTATAAAAAAGAAAAATCCCGTACAACGATGGAACGTGTTAAGTGACCCAGATATCTACGCAAAAATAAAAATAAATTATTTGCAAATGTACAGGATTATTGCTGATCTGACAAAATGTTTTTAGTAAATCTTTAAATTACTTAGTTATGTTGAAATATTATTGAAGCCTTGAAATTTTTGGCAAAAGCATTAACAACTGGCAGAGAAAGCCTACAGTGTTCGAATAAAAAGCTTAGGCTTGTTTTCCTGTTAAATCTTACAAGTTTCATAATAAACATTTTTGTGGTTTTTCTGAAATTTGTATTTTGTATTGATTAGGCCCTACTATTCATCAATTACCACTCCGTGCAATAAAAAAAAATTTGTAGGAAGTCTTACCTGCAAAATTATTTTGTAGTAACCACAAAATAATTTTGTGGTGACAGCAAATATTTTTGTAATGACCACAAAACACAAAATGAACTATGCAAGATAAATACCCACAAAATATTTTGCAACTGCCACAAAATATTTTTTCCCCGTGTGGCGTGTTCTCAAACAATATGTCTTTTCAAACAGAAAAAAAAACTAAAACCCAAAACATTTCTCAATCTGATGCTACAAAATGTTGTGTCACACAGATTTTAAATTGTTTTCTTAGAAATGAGATAAGTAAGTAAATATTAACAAACACAGTGCTAGATGCTGAAACAATCACCTTTAGCCGACTTTCATTTTACAATTATTTTTCACTTTAATAAAAACATTTAGCCCATTAGAAACAAGTAGTTATAAAAATGTGTGACACTACAGTACGCATATTGTAATATTGACAAGAAATTGTTTTTAACTGCACACTATTGTATGTAAAATAATATATTATAGTCAACACAAATATTTATATGTAATGGATAACATAGGACACACCTTCAGGGCAAATATTTCTGCAACAACGTGTTGCAACGCCCTACCTGCATATCTTCAGTTATGTTTCATTGCTATTGCTAGCGTGTCTTTGTGCAAATACGTTTCTCATTAGACTAAACCAATCAGAATACGGTTACGTCTGAGATATAGGCTACAGTAAGACGTTAAGACACGTGACAGTTACAAACAGCCAATCACTGACCATGAAGCACGGCTGCAGATGTGCACATGATGCACTGAAACAAACTGCTGCGAAAATAGCCTATATTCAACAAAAAACCGGGGTCTCTAGATCTACAGAAATTTTTCTCTGTCTATATTAAATTTCTACGCATCTGTTGGAAATTTAGCAGTAAAATAGGGTATTTGCAGTACCAAAAATTAATTTTTGAAAATCAATGTCCAAATAAAAAAAACTCGTTTAAGAGCAAACATTTTCATCTTACTGTAATCCTATTAGGCTATTTCTTTAAGGCTATTTAAACAGGATTTGTAAAGTTTGAAATGTTTCAAAATTTTGTAACAGGCCTCTTTGCAATTTGTATCTATTAAATGTAATGTTCATTGTAAATAATGCAAAATGGGATAAAATTGTCGTAGAGAATCCGTTGACATTTCATTGTAATCAGAATTATGTGTTTAATCTTGTTCTATCGTAATAATTTGTTTAATTTCATTTATTTTTAATTTAGTTTTTTATATTGGCCAGAGGCGAAGGGCTGGAGAGGAGTATTTTGAATTGTGTCACGGCTATTTAACCCTTCACGCCGAAGGAAAGAGAAAGCTAGGCTTGGCGGCCGAGA
>PNEQ01124199.1:0-35940 GCA_003012365.1 Medauroidea extradentata | reverse complement strand
ATATATATATATATATATATATATATATATATATATATATATATATATATATAGACTATATATATATATCAGAGTGGCGAGCGACCGGGAAAACCGGGAAAAGTCAGGGAATTTAAGACGTCTGGAGATGTCAGGGAAAAGACAGGGAATTCTCTATAAAAAAAACCTGAAATTTCAAAACTTAGTAAACGAACATTTCCGCCGGCGAATGATAGGTTGAATACCTTGATATTGGTAATGGCCGATTCCTTTCCCGGTTCTCTGACATTGTTTAGTTCTTTGTGTTGCTGTGTCTAACGATATTGGCTGTTGATGAGATGTTAGGCCTCCATTCTCTCCCATCCCTCAGTCATAGCAGTTGATAAGGCAGCCAGCCATTCAAACGTGCATGCTGTAGCTCTACGTAGTAAGAACTGTCTTACTGCAGTCCACTCTTTTTACGAAATTTACACGAAAACGGTTGGTCCTACGCATTTACAACAAGGCGACATTTTTTTACTTCTGACGTGCTTCTCTAGTAAAAAACCGTATTAAAAGATCGTAATTCCTGATGGTAGAAAAGTGGAATGTAAAAAAGGGGTAGCCACCCTAGTATTTTGTATTAAAATGCAAGGTATTGCTGTGATTCTAATGTGTATTTAAAGGTCCCGGTGGTATAAATAATGCTCAACTTATCATCATTAAATGCTTCTTCGTTTCCATTATTTTACAAAAATACACTTTAAATTTTCCATGATTAAGGGCTCATACCACCCTTAATATTAGTTTTAGGTACAAAGTATGCAGAATATTTTCCACTTGATTTTTCATAAGGAATCACTTCAGTGTAATATTTTCGTACAAATAATAAAATTACCAGAGGAACTGGTTCACAAAGAAAGTCGAATCACTGAGCTCATTTAGGGTATTTTACTATTACTCAAATTTTTTTTTGTAAAATAATAAAAAAGCTGAACTGGTAAAATGGTCAAAACGTATACACATAAACAAAAAAAAAAAAAAAACTAAAATTTACACAGTCTAATCACAAACATACCTTGAAATGCCACTACTTTTACTTTCGTTGCAAATAATTTTATTTCTTTAATTAGGAGAGTTCTTACTGTACGTACGAACAGGAAACAGAAAAATTACGACTCTTAATGAGCTTACACTTTTTTTAATAAAAAAAAATTTCTGGGTACGTAATTTTATTCAGTGAATCAAAGTTAAACAGTGTTCGGTGCGGATACAAAACTACACATTTTCCCACCCCATCGAACGTAACAACAGACAACTAAAATATTTTGTGTCTCCGCAAGACGTGTATAGGCCATTCGGAATAAAGTGAGCACTAAAGATTTAACCTTTGAAAAAAATCACTAGCCGTTACTGCATATAAGCCAACATTAACAACAGTTACATTATTGTTTGTATGGTTGGTAGCGAATAACTGCATGTAGTCCTGTGTATTTTCTTATTTGAATACAGCATTAGTGAAACAACATCAATTGCAAACGACCTCTCTGTATTTAATATACTTTAAAATATTTATTTAAGTTCTTACTGACATACCTACTGACTGTACAATTTTATTTAATTAGCGGCAGCACAAAGCGACGCAACCGAGTCCATTATCGTTGGCACATGCCGCTAACTCTTCGCGCCACAGAGATAGTTTAAAATTTCACCGACAGATGGCACCAGAGTTAGGTTTTCGCCGCTTGGAAGCGAATTGCGTCATTCAGTTTGTTTGTCCGTTATGTAATGGATATCGGTTTCTGATAAACACATATAAAAGTATTTGAAGTGACTATTCATGAATATCATTGATAAATTATGTTAAGTCATTAGTAATGTAAGTTATGTTTTATGATCGCCAGCCTGAGTATCTGGAAATAGAAACGGCATTTTTTTCCCTGTTTCGCACATTAAGAAAATACGTTATTTATTGTTTCTCTTTACGTGCGTCGTAGTCGTTCATTACAGTATGCTGAACGGAACTTGAATTCTTGAGTTGCGTGTGTCGTGTGTGTTCTTAGTGGCGGTTTTAATTTAAAAGTTCGAATATACTGTGCATGCATTTACGAGATTCGTAACGGTAATATCGCAGTTAGAGTAGACACAGAGAAACCAGTGTTATAAGACGTTAACTCGCAGGTATTTATAACTAAGATTACTACTGAGTATAGCATGTATTCAGCCCCCGTGCATTTAATGAGCACATATTGTAGCTAAAATTTATCGGAGCACTGTAACGTAAATGTAAACATCGTACAAGACTATGTAAATAAAAGCACGTGGCAATGTTGATGTTTACATGCAGCGGAAAGATATAAACTGGCAGAAAATAGAAATTAATCAGGGCTTTTTTGAGTGTTCACTTTATTCCGAATCGCCTATATCGTGCAGTACATCGTCTTACATTATTTTTAAGAGCTACGCCTTCACAATATGTAACTTATTATGACATCCGAATAATGTTACATAACTAAATCCGATATTCTGTTTCTATCCTCAAACTGGCTACCGTGAAATTGTAAGGTATCGATGGTAGGTAAGTGTTTCGTTAACACCGAGGTTGTTAGATACCTACCTAGTAGCTCAGATAATCAGGAAGCGGCCATGGCCTTTAGTGAGAGACTATTCGTGCATTTACCTGGAGTGATTTCAGACAACCATGGAAAACGGAAATCAGAATGGCCGGTCCGAGAATCGAACCTAGATCCACCATGATACGAGTCCAGTATTATACTTCAACGCCATCTTAAGCGCTATAGAATTACTTTTTTTAATGCTTCTCTGACGTTACGTTGTGCTTTGTCCTTCACACCTGTACACTGACAATGTAGGAATTTAAGAAAGAAACTCTGGTTCGATATGAAAGCAGTGTTTTAATTAAATGTGTGCTGCTGTGCAAACACTTTATTATCATTCATTTGAATGAATTAGCTGCAACCTTAAACAGTTGTCTGCATTTGCGAACACCTGCACAAACAATGTGCATAAAAGGCAGACGTTCAATTACAATTTGTGTTGTATTAACTTATAGCAAATTAGTGTGCGTTAGTTCACGCGATAAACAACCAAATTTAAATACGAAAAAAATTGGTTTAAAGTTAATTTATTTTTAGAGGACGTACACTGAAAGTGTATCCGTACACTTGGCTGAGTGGCCAGAACTCTTGGCTAGTGGGATAAGGGTGACGGGTTCGAATCCCGGTCGAGTGGAGCAAATGTAATACTTTCTAGCCAGGTTCATGATTGGGTGTTGGGTTTTTCCCATCACCCCTCATCCTTGTGGAAGACATGGCGAACCACCACAATATCACTCTTGCCACCTTCTAAGGCGGTCAACTACCAAGATAAAAATTGGAACTACGAAGCAAAAACATTGAAAGTAGGTCATTGATGTTAAAAAGTAACGTCGCATAGATGTTCCAACGTTCCTGAAAACTATATTGACACACCAATGAATTCGTAAACGTAATGTTTCTTCTTGACGACATAGCAGAAGGTTCCTTTGATTAATTGTGCCAGACAATGCCGCTGGTTGGTCGTCGGGTTTTCTAGGGGTTCTCCCGTTTCTTCAGCCCTTTAATTCCGGCGCTGCTCCATTCTCACCTCATGACACCCACCACCAGCGCTTAAGACTTCGATGTTAAGTGTTGACCAAAACTCTTACTCACTCCTTGGTGAAGTAGCCAATCTTTCAACAATAACCCGTAAGATGAGAAAAGTGAGACGCCAGTGAGTTATGCAACCTAGATGAGTTTCAGCCGTAGCGTGATGTGTGCGTCAGAACGTTTTCACGCATATATCAGTAGGTTAGGTCAGGAGGGGGGCGGAGAGGAATAGGAACCAGTTTTCAGGGTCGACTCACAGAACAACCCGGTATACAGAAGCGAATGCTGTAGATTCTAGCGGAACATAAAATGTGATGCCAAATTTACAGATATGGGATTGTTGCCATCCCAGTGGTGTTACACAGAGTAGAAGAAATAAGTAACTGGAAGAAGAAACCGTCAACTTCTGTTATATATCGTTTATATTTTCTTTCACTAACAAACACAAGTAATTTCGTAGGCTGGCTAGTTGTCCAGGGGTAAGTAACTAGTGGAGAAGCGTGAACACGTACAAAGGTAAGCAATAGTGATCCGACAATACACCAGAGGCACGGGTGTTAACGTTCGTATATGACACAAACAATAGTTTATATAGTCTGTCTCTTGTAAGAATTCCATTTTTGACAATTCTGTAGAATATCATGTGTAAAAATTTCTATAGGAAAATACTTTTAATATTGGTAAATTACAACATTTGAGAGCCAGCTGAAAGTGACTGTTCTAAAATCACTCGTGGCACAGGAAAACACTGCTTATTTCATGAAAACAGCGGTAACAAACTTAAATTAATAAGTATAAAAACCCTGACTCGATCTGGACATTAGAAGTTCGGTACATCCCTCCAATAACTACAAAAAAAAACTGGTGCATTTCAGTCGGCAGAACAGATTTTCTTGAATCATAGCTAAGAATGCTCTCAATCAATTCACCTTTTAAACATAAAAACTAAATAAAAAAAGGTTAATCCGCTTAGGAGCTACGATGCCGCAGACACAAAAAT
Organism: Medauroidea extradentata; assembly: GCA_003012365.1. Taxonomy (NCBI): domain Eukaryota; kingdom Metazoa; phylum Arthropoda; class Insecta; order Phasmatodea; family Phasmatidae; genus Medauroidea; species Medauroidea extradentata. The sequence continues at coordinate 31,335 of PNEQ01124199.1, read as the reverse complement.
ACACAGACACTCAGATACGTTAAACTTATAACACCCCGCTTTTTGCGTCAGGGGTTAAAAAGAAATGCCTACACAGCTGTCAAAAAGTGGAATTCTTACACGAGACGAACTTGTGACTGTATTCGTGGTACTAGACAATACGTTCCTCGCCTCTTGCACGCTACTGGCTGGCGTACCTGGCACGTACCAGTCTAATGTTTCAATATACATCTTTGTGGATAGTCATTGCCCAGTACCGCTTCTTTTGGTACTCATCGACGCTTTGCCAGTGTTGAGTACCCATAGATGAAAAAGTGTTCCTGGTACAGTAAATAAAGAATAATTATCTTGATTATCTCAGACGTTAATTCGTGCATTTTACGTACCAGGACGAAAAAAAAAATATATATATATATATATATATATATATATATATATATATATGCGTAGTTGTACCATACGTACATTGCTGCCTGACGTGTAAAAATTATAGCTCACGCGCTAAGAATGTTTTTGCGCCCAAGCACCTATTATAGTAATGGAAAGTTAAGAAAATGTTATCATTGGTTCAGCGATCTGTCGATTGGACTCCACGGCCCGTGTTCACTTTGAACCCAGCTGCTGGCTTGTTCTTCGGTGATAGACCAAGATAGTGTGGGCGTTAGTGTTTACATGCAGGTTTGCTGTTGTTTCTTAACACTCAAGGGCGATTTAAATAAAAGCCACGTGTAAAATAAAATATCTAAACCGAACATGTTCGCTAGTGAATCCGTGAAACTTACGGATCTCTAATCATTAGAGATTATGGTTTATCACGGGAGAACTTCACTTTTGCTGGGTTTAAATTTATGTTCAGCTTACTAAACTACATGAAGACCGAAAGGTATTTCTCTGATTACAAAAAAATAATAACATACACCAGATGTACAGTAAAAATATGAAAATGCTTGCGAAATGTTTGGAAACTATCCCATGTTTTTTTTAACAAATGAAAGAGAACATCAGAAAACCTCAATGATAGCACCCTTGCCCATCGTCGTCCTCACTACGTGATAACATGTCATCCGTAAAGACATAGCGACGTGTGGTGTCATTAGGCAACAAAACCTGAACGATTTGCACATTGTATGCACGGAACAATAAGCGTTTGTGTAAGATCTCTAAAAGAGAGTTATTTTTTGGGATCTGTAATTCACGTGAGGCCCTGCACATACATAGGTTTCTTCGAACATCGCACAAAAGACTATCTCAGCTCCCACCCTGTCAGCTGAGGTTCACGTCTGATGGTCTTCTGTAAATCAGCAACCAATCCTGTGCTCTTGATCTTCTCATACAACGCCTTAATGTTCTTGCCATCGGGTGAAATCTTTTCGTACCCTGTCTGGAGTTCCTCTACGTCTTAAATTGGTGATCCTGTCTCGTGGTACCACAGGACACACTGCGCTCTCTCCTGATTGGTGAAGATAGCCGGTTTCCTGGTCACTGCACCCGATACACACCTTAGTAACAGCGAACCTACAATGAAAAACACATGACTCGCGTCCTAACACTTCGGCACCAGTTTCGCTATGTCGGCTATAATTAATTTTTGTATTCAGGGAAATATTTTACGGACAACTTGTATTACTGGCTTTCGCTTGTATGTGGAGCTGTTACCATGTTTGACTGAGCCAATAAGAATCCAGCTATTCCAATACTTGATGCCTGTTATTGGTCCGCATTGTATCATACGCATGTCACCCAATCATACACGTTGCAAGAAACTGCAGCGTTTTCAAGGTTATGTTGGCAACATAACCTTTCGCGATACATCTTCGTCTCTAATGGGTAGACATATACTATTTTTCGTTTTTTTCATCATCCATCTATTCCATCGTACTGCCGAACGAATGAATGAAGAGATTTTGGTCAGCACTTAACATCGAGGTCTTCGGCGCTGGTGAGGGGAAGACATGGCCTATGGATCAGCGCCGGAATGAAGAGGCGGAGAAAAAGTAAGATCCTCGAGAAAACCCGCCAACCAGAGGCATCGTCCGGCACGTTTCGTACATGCAAACATCCGGGGACCGACCTCGCCGGGAATCGAACTCCGGCTTTGTGGGAGGCGAGTGCTCTAACCACTGTGGCATCTAGGGGGGGAGGTGTGCTTTGCAGCTTGATCTTCCGTCACGGCTGCGGAGGGAGGGGGGAGTGTGCATGAGTGGGGGGAGGAGGGATGGGGAACTGTGCAGAGCAAAGAGCCGACGACAAACGACGCCGCCGGAATGCGAAGCTCGCTCGTTTGCGCGGCGACCCTCGGGCGAGATTTATTGCGCGGTCGGCCGGCTAGCGCTAACGCACCGTGTCCTCAAGCCAAGGAACGTACATGAGCGCGCGTGCGTGTGGTGCGAGTCGCGGTTCGCTCGACTGCAGCCGTGGCTTTGCGTGCCAGCGAGTCGTCGCGAGGGGTTGATACAAGACGGCTAGGGGAAGGCAAGGGGGAAGTCTGGTGCATGTAATAATTATCAAGGCTTGCTATGTGCCACTAAGTTCAGAGGACCTCAATGTTGCAGTGTATCAGTTTTGCGGCGTAATTTATAACCCTCGGTACGGTATTTTGCACGTTTTAATCTAAGATACATTCGGCGGTGATCCTATCATTTTATGAAGCAATATTAAAGATAAACGAGTATTGTACACGTCTATATCTTTAAACGATTCTGCGGCAAGATTTCCGTACCTAAAATAGGACTACAAAAATACCCGTTTTCGCCACTGTCGACGGTGTTAAAGGAAACTTTGGAGATGCATGAAGGAACTGAAATGAGTACACACGTGTAAAGTTCTTTGAATGCTATTCCTAAGCAGGTTTTACAGCCCATACACCTGAGCTGCAGCCTTACTTGCAAAAGTAATGTAGCACACGGCATACCTTTGCTTCATTCTTCCCCTTGCATCTTCTTTGTTGCTTTAATTTATTTTACTAGGCTTTCTGCCTGTGTTCTTGTAAAACGTACCCCCTCGCCATTTGTAAATGCCTCTTGAGCCTTTACTTAAGTCTTTTCGTATGGGTCATCGGAGTTTTTGTCAGTTTGCAAAGCATATCAACCATCAAACTCTTCTAGTTTTCTGCCGATCTTTACATATTTATTCCAGATCTTGTGAAGTTTCATCACTCATTGCATTGTCCATGGTTAACTGGAGGCTGTACTGCTCTATAGCTTCGGCAAGTCATTCTTTGATGTCTTGGGTCTTGAGACATTCGGTGATGACGTACTCAATTGTGTCATGCAATCCAAAAGCTTGACACAACGGTGAAGCGGGAAGATTCTGTTCGTGTTGCTTGGTCTTAAAGTTGCCGTTTCCAGTTTGCAATTGGGAACTGTAGTGAGTAAATTCCACAATTTCCTCTTCATTCGAACTCGTACATCAGGAATCAGTCCGAATGTCCATCTACCTTTTTCCTAAGCAGACATTTCTTCCGCACGCTGAGTAGTTTTCTAAGTAAAGGCTGTAAGGCTCGGTGGCCTGGGCAGATGTCCACCTTAATGCGTTGACACCCAGACTCGAACCGGGAACTTCGTGACTACAAAAGCACCTTAGTGACCCTTGGTCACGGAGGTCACCTCAACGAAAGTCAGCCCTTTAGGTTAGTGTCGTGAAGGATTATGGATCCATGGGACCAAAGTAATGAAGGCTGTTACAGCACCCTCTCATGTTACAACTATACATACATGTACTGCACGAGTACTCGAGTTACTTGATACTCTATGCCCTCCTCACAGCCATCTACTGAACCACGCCCTCGCCAAGAACAAGCACACTAGAGGGTGTTGCAACACTGCACGCCAGTATTGGGGGAAAACAAACACAGTACATGACGTATAGCGCATAGCGTGTGAGTTGGTTTGTGTTAGTGTGCGATGCCAGCGCAGCTATTGTTGGCAGCTGCATTTCAAGGTGGGACTTGTTTAATAGTATGTGCGCACTGTCCGGTATAGCATTCTATTGAGCCCGTGCGTTATATACTGCACGCCATGTGATTTGTAGCACAGAAAAAGTGCATTTCCGGACCTACACTGTAAAAAAATTGTAAATTTACACATGCAAATGTTTGGTAATTGCATTTTTATTGCTTGCTACGAATTTAAAAATTTGTATTTACAAATCTTTGAATAAAAAAAACATAAATGCAAATATTTCCTAAAAAGTTCATGTAACATTACAATTTTCAATGTGCGGGTTTAGTAAAAAAATTTAAATTATTTATCTGTTTTACATCTCAGGAGCGGTTAAGCAAAATATGAAACAGTTTGAAAATGAACCAGCTTGACCGGGAAAGGAGGTGAAAAATAACCTGAGAGAAAGCACTCGTGCAGCTGTTGTATCGATCCACCGTACTCATGAATATGATCCCGACCATGTTAACCGTTTCACCAAACACGCTCGTGGTCAGTTAACTATTCAGAAGCGGAATAGTGTGGTGCTGCCTTTGATGTAAGTGTACTCGGTCGAGTTACTGGCTGAACTAGTCTCTAGACTTGGGTCTTGTATCTGATTGACTACTGCTTGCCCCGTAATGATCAGGTTTTGTTCTGGCGAGCTCAGGTGCAGCTGTACTCATGTACTTTTACAGGGAAAATATTTGGAAACCAAGGTGCTAAAGAAATTCCTTGTAAAACTACAGAGGTCTGTCTTGTAAAAATAGTACGACGTATATTTTTGTAAAATTACTAGCAATAAGGAAAAACGGAATTTTAAATATATGATATATTCCATTAAAATACTGAACTTATTTACTGAATAACTTTTAAACAAGTATTATTTGCATGTAATTATTTTGAGAACAAAACGTCTGTGAACGCACTTGAAATGAACTAGTAGGCTACTCTTGCGCTTGGATACCGCGCAGTTTACCTCTAGACCACAGTGGATTACACACTATTTGCACTTTTCCATTTGTATGTACCCAGTGAAATAACTTTCTAAACTTTGAAGCACGCATTTAAAATTAATATTTACTTTATTTTAAAAAATTCATTTCTGGGTATGTGATTTTTGTATACTTCAAATTTTTCCTTAAATTTTTTTCCAAAGAAAATCCATGTAATTTTACAAAGAAATAATTTTGCAAGGCAATTTTTTGTACAGTTACTATATCACCCCTGCACAAGCCTTACAAAGTCTATCTGTACGAACTAACATACCCTATCTCATCTTCTGCCCTTCGTACAGTAATGGAATATAATAACTTTTAACCTCTGCGACTGATGCACAGATTTATTCAACGCTCTCTCCGCTTTGTTGGTTCGCTGTGTCCTACCATCTGGACCCTTCTTCATTCAGCGTGTGTACAAGTCGTCAGTTGCTGCCGTGGCAACTGGCAACCCTGCTCAGCTGCGATGCATGCGACCATTTTACAGGCTAAACCCGACCTAAGGACGTGTCTGGCTTGCTCTGAGTTGTGCCCTCAGAACTGTGCAGTGTGTTGATCACGAACCCTTCCCGCCATATTTTTGGAATCGAGTGACTAACGTTTGTCATTCATCTTGCAGTTTAAATTTCGTATTCTTACTTATAATGTACTGTCACCAAAGCCACGGCACAAGTAGCTATTCGTTATACGCTCCCAGATAAGTTTAACTGCTGCGAACCAAAGTTGGCTGTTTTAATAGTAGAGTTCAATACACCTCACTCGTGTCTGGTTGATCCTGAATTTCTGCACCAGAATGTTTCTAGCAGATATGTGATGTTACGCACATATACTGAAAAATGTTCTCATAAATTTGAGAGTGAAAGTAATCATCACACGTACTTGAACGGATGTTGTAAGCTGTTGACAGGCACAATCAATGAGAATCCCATCGCCTCTACGTGCGGAGAGCTAGAAGCTTACTGATGTGCGGTGTTGCTATACTGTCTTTTTTTTTTTTTTTCATAAGACTTTAAGCAGTGTCCCTACAATTTTATTTGCTGACAGTATATAGTTAAGCCTATCACAGGCTTCTAGTTTTCTGGCTTACGAAACCGGTAGTGTTTTTGGAGTTACAGCAGTCAGTCGTAAAGCTTTTTTAAGTTTATGTTCTTTTCGTATATAGTTATGTAACGTTAAAAAAATTCTCATAATCAACAGAACTGGTGAGCCCTGCTTACAGAACTCATCGAATATGTATATGACGACACAATGCTTAGCAGGGCCATTTCGTAATAAAATACGAGTAGATAAATCGGGTCGTAAAAAAGTAATTAATTTGTCAGCTCACAATAATCTGGCAACATAGGCCTACAACAGTTTTACGTCCATCGAGGCGGGCGAGATGGAGCAGCGGTAAAACACTCGCCACGCGTTCTGAAGGACATGGGTTCGAACCCCGGCTCCGACCATTCTTATATCGGTTTTCCAGGGTTTTCCGAAATCACTCCAGGCGAATTTTGGGATGGTTTCTTAAAATAGGCTCTGGCCGATTCCTCCCTTCATTCCCATGTATACCTCTACCAAGATCTTGTGTTGTTCGAGAGTACGTAAGTGACCAAATCGAAAACAATTAAAAAAATACTTCGTGGCTCAAAGGTCGTGAAAGGAAAGCTTCCGTTGCTTGGCTGCAGATTCGTCAGTGCTTCGCCTTTGAGTAAGTCAGCTGACAACTGAAACGTGTGCACTGGTGAGAGAGTAGAGAACACGATATGGCAGGGTCATTCGTGTACTCTCCCGTGGCAAGTATGGTGGCGAGTGGACAGTGTCATTCGAGTCGCAGCACAGTGAGAGATGACACTGAGAAGACTCAGGTGCTTTCTGAACGTACTTCCCACCATCGTCTCATAAGAACTTTTTTTAAACAGAGTATTATAATCACGAAAACCTTTATTTTATCTACAGGTTGTGGGAAACCAACATACGACAAAAAAAATATCAAAAGGAAATACATTTTGTTAACTTCATTTGTGACGTTTTTCATTACATGAATCGTTTCTGAAGCCTAAAGCCAGATTCCCAATCACACTTAACGTACGTACGTAAGAGTTTTGGGACTGGATTCAGGTGAGGCGAGAGGGTATTTCAGACGGCCCTTTAACAATGAGGTCTTAAGGGCTTGTTCCTTTGTTTATTTTTTCAATACTGGTGCCAATAACTCAAATAGTTTTTAAACCAAAAACTTTGAAAAATTTTTTGAAACTACATGTTGTCACACGATGCACAATACTGTGGATGCGTTTTTAAAAATAATGTACCATTCGTCAGCAAAAAAAAAAACCATTTTGCTTCATTTTGGCTTATTTTCACGACAAAAAAACCGGTGTTTCGGGCGATGAAATCTAAAAACCGTCCAGGAGGCCTACATTGCTACAAAAAAAATTCAGCTATAAATTATGACATATTAGTGTCATAACTGTGGAATAAAATTTTGATATGAGTACATATTAATTTGCAAGAAAAAATAATTTTGAAATCACTGCAAAATTAAGGAACAAGCCCTTAAGGGAGTTCAAGTGCGATAAAGTCATAATTTTATATTTATATGAAATAGTGTTAGTTTTGTAGACGATACTTGAGAGTGCAGTTTCCTCTTACGAAACAATTTTAGTTCGCGTAGTTTTCTCATAACGGTGCATTAAAGTAAAAATTTGCGTGTCATGCAAATAGTGAAAACCAATTGACTTACGCACGTGACATAATTCACAGTGAAATAACATACTATCGGCTACGAAATAAAACATTTGAAAAAATCCCGTGAACTGGTTTTGTATTTTTTTAAAATATCTCAATTTGGAACTTTTTTTCTGTACTTTTTCAATTTTTTTAAATTCAAAATATTACGTTACGGTTTTTTTTTTAACGCTTTATTGCATAGCTCATGGGTTTTAGTTCACAGTGAATTATTTTGTTTAAGTAGGTCAGTTTGTTTTCATTATTTGCATGGCAGCGTAAGAAGCAAATTTTGACTTTGACAACCCGTTATGAGAAAACTATGAGAGATACAATTGTTTCGTAAACGTAAAACTTACTCACAAGTACTGTCTACAAAAATAACAATATTTCATAAATACATAAAATTATGATTTTATCGCACTTGAACAGCCTTAAGAACCGATGAGGATGAAGTGACGTGAAGGGACAGCACATCTATGCCCGAGCAAGAATTCGAACCCAGGATCGCTCGCACCGTGGACCGGCGCTTAAGCGGTTACGCCACGGGGGATTGGATTTAGAACATCATAGAATCAATGTGTGCATAAACGTTGCTTTTGTTAGTACAAAATGTCGACCGTTTTTGGAACGAAACAAATAAAGTATTTTATGACAAGAAAGGAAGTATTAAAAAAACATTAATATTTAATTAAGTCTTTCGTTCTTACGAAAGTTGGCCAACCCAGTCACGTGCGTATGGGCGATGTGAATGCTTGCATGCACACTCAGTGTTTCTACTTTCACACGTACGTACGCAAAGTGTCGGTTGTGAATTCAGCTTACTTTTCAGGCCTTTTATAACGGCGCGCGAGATTACATTCAGAAAATGCATCATTCTGCTCAAATATTTGCCCACAATGTTGGTAAAATTGTTATATGAGATGAGATGTAATATTTTAGTTTTATCTTCAAAATACCTTCTGAATTTGGCAAAACGTTAGGAGTTAATTGTATTACGCCCTATTAACTCCTCCAGTCAGTGTACAATTCGCGAAAGGTTAAACATAACACGAATTAACACTTTTTTTTTAGTTCGCATTGCTCGAACGACTATTTGTAATCAACCGCTGAAAATTACTTGTCTGATAATTGACATCTTTCGGCCAATGGAGGAATCGACAGGTGTAGGCCATTCACAGAATGGTGAGTACGTTTGAAGATGGCGTAGTCGAAGATAAATTAAAAAATACACATATAAAGCGCTATATTATTGTAGCCTTGGACGTAAAGTTTTGAGTATGTATGTTGATTATTACTGGTACTGTACTTTGTATTGTGTTTACAAGTACTGATTATATTTATAAGTGGCAGAGCGATATAAACTGGCTGGATTAAAAAAAACAGGCCTTCGGAAGTGATCACTTTACCGTGAACAGGCTCTAAGGTTAAGACCAAAAAGACCTATGTACCAGTTTGCTCCGTTTACTCAGAGAGAAATTTATGTTGTGAGGAATTCTTCAGAAACTTAACAGGAAGACAAAAGAAATGCTCCAGAAAAGAATAAAATTATCGCTTATTTCAGCCAGTGTAAATTGCTTACCACTCGCGCGTAATTAACGAAGGTAAATACCATTTATTTCCTTTTTTATTTGCACTGTTTCCACTGGTCGTGCTCTCAAAAAAGTTAATTTGATTTTTTGCTGCTATAAAGTGTCCGATGTTCCAGTGAGGTGGAAAAAAAAAAACAGAATTACCACAAAAATTCTTTCTCTTCGTTCTCACGCGCGGGAAATGGCGCGTAGCAGTGTCGCATTCAACCCAACTTTGACTGCAATTGCTGATTCAGTTTGCATTTTTTAACACCATTACTTCTTTTTTAATTAATGTGCGTCCGGTAATTCCCCTCGGAGCACTTAAAATATGCGGGGGCAGAAAAAAATTACTGGTGGAAGTTTTGTGCTGTTCTCTGGAAGTGAAATATAACGGCGTGGAATTGTTTTGGCTTGTTAAGAGCTGGATTCTGTGCGGTGCTTTGTCACCGCTGCCCGCCGCAGTAAAAAAAAGTGACAAGCCTCAAGTTCGAATATAAATAACTGGAAACATGTGTTAACGCTTTAACGCGAAGCTCGAGTGATAATTCACTACAGCTATCCGCAACATGATCACACAAAACTTCTACAAAGACCGAAGAGTGTTTTGAGAGAATGTTTTATGAGTTATCACTTCATATAAGATCTGTCCTGTGGTGATAAATAATAGTCTCATGTCACTGAGAAAAAATATTGTTCTACGTACGATAGTTACGTTAAAATTGGGACAGCAACAGCACTAAAAGAAAAGTATCGTTGTAAGACTCATACTTATCTGAAAATAGGGTCGATCAAATATGCTAGAAGAGTCCAGACGGAGCATGTCGCCAGGAGTGTAACCAAACAAATGCTTGACATTGCTGCGAACAATATGGTCGACTAATTAAACAATTGAGGAAATATTAATTAGGAGGTGTGTAAACAGGGCTAAAATATAGAGTTTTAAATCTAAAACATCAATCAAAGAGTATAATACATTTATTTACCTAAAAAATACCAGTCTGATGTGTACTTTTCAGGTTAAAGCAGTATGGTGGTTGGCTAATTTGCTGAACATCCCCCACCCCTCTTGGCTTCGCTCCCGTCGCCCCATTCCGACCTTATGCTACCCCCGTCGGGACGATAGTACAGTTAGGTTGTTCGTTATATCTGGATTATTCCTACAACAATTTGTTCAGTAGAATGAACAATTTATTCTGTAGAAGGTGCAAAGAGCATATTTCTTTTACATAACATGTGTAATTTCTACAGAAATTGTTATAGAAACCATCCATATAGCACTGACAGTCAAACTGGTCTGTTGTCCCTATTTTAACGGAAGTATGGTAACGACAAGAATATTTCAATTTCGGTGTATTTTTGAAGATTTGTAATTTTACAGACGTTTATTAAAAGTCACGACGTTAGTACTGGTTAAACAAAATTTCAAATTGCAAAAATGTATGCACAAGACATCGTTTCATTATACGCAACTACAGGTTGGTCGAATCAGAAATGTAAAGACTTTAGGGGGATTCATCCCTCTCAGATGGGATTTACGGTTTTTCTTATAAATCAGGGAACATAGAGAGTGTTTTAATTTTTTCACGTTGACAAGTCATAGTTAATTATTTCATTCACTTTTTGGAATCCATATGGCATTGATTCTGTTACTTTTATGACCTCTGTAGTCGCTCTCGTAAATAAAGTAATTTTTCCTTGTCAGTTGTTTCCCGTTGCATAATAATAAATATGTTATGGTTCGAACAATTTCAGAAAATCGAGTAAATATGTATGTATGCTCTGGCGTGACAAATATGTTGATACAGCGACTGAAACAGAAATTGTCGTGAAGAAACGGATAAATCCAAGATGGTAGGGATCAATAACCCTTCAAGTCATAAAGTAAATCTTCTATTTATCTTCTCTTCCTCCTTATTGTAATATCACATATAATACATGTTCTGAAGCAGGTATTCTGGAAGAGTGGGTGAACGCATAAATTCCTCACAAACACATCACGAATGCAGTTGCACAACTACCAATTTTGTTTACAGGACACGTAACCGCACTGTAAAAAATTTCTCCGTTGATTTACGGAATTTCCGGTAAAATTTTCTCCAGATACCTCCGTGAATTCACGAAAACTTAGTTCTTAATCCAACAGAAGTTTCCGTAAATCAGTTTCTTCACACGAAACTGAGCCATATTTACATGTCTATAATGCTACAATTGCATTTCTACATATTTGCAGATTACCGGTGATGTTATTAAAATATAACCGTAATTTTTACATCTGTGTAACTTATAAATTTTCGATTTTTTCATGCAAGTGTCCGCAGCAGACTTACGGACATATTACGTATGATTCCGTACTCTATATTTACTACAGACATTTCCGTATTTTACTTTTACGACCACATGTCCGTATATTAACGATACATTTCCGTTAAAATTTATAACGGTGTACATGAAAGTATTTCAAACGGTACTGAATGCTGGTGAAATTTTTGGTATGTTACTACGGAAACTAAACAACAGCTGCTAAAAACTCTCACAAACATTAGGTGGCACTGTTAAAAATAATTTTCGTTGTTTTACGGAGAAGTACTGGTAAAAAATTCTCCAGCAGTGTCCGTTAATTTACGTAAGGCAACTAGCTCCACTTATGGAAACTCGCATATTTATGTGACTTCTTTAGGATGCTTTCGCATTAATGCGTTCGGTTATTTATGTAGTTTCTTCTCGCAGTTTTACATGTGTTTAATTAATTTAACATAATTATGTATATCTGTGTTACAAAATAATGTTTCCGTTAATTAAACAGACGTTTCCGTAAAATTGCCCGGAAATTTACGGAAATTTTTAATAGTGCGCAATGGCCAAAGTAACCATTTGCAGTTTTACAATGTTTCGGTTTCCCATGCACCAGTGCCCTTAATACTCGTTACATTTGACGAAAAGTACACATGTTTCAAACAGCGTCGCCATATGTTATAAACTCGTCGTGCTTATGGAAACGTGATTGCCTGATGGCTTCTCAAAATGACTAATTGTGAATTTTTCTGACTGCCGTTACTAGGAAAACAACTACCGGATCCGGAAAACACAAAGATAGAAACATGCGTGGACTTTAAACCATACTTTACACGAACACAATTATACGCACACCCGTTAAGAGGGCGTGGTACATAGTTCAATGCTAAATGCATTAATCTATAACTCTAGATTTCTTGAAGCCAATTTGCGAAAATTAAACAATATCAATCCTAAGCAATAGTTTTAGCCAACGTTTTAAACAATATCCTTTCCAGTGTTACGAACTTCTGAGGCACAATCTCTGACGCCGGAACCTTGTGCATTTAACTGCGGCGCAAGAGATCACGCGTAACGAATTAGTAGAGCCCCGGAAATTTCGCGGATTCAACTGAGGAGAGGTTGGATTTCTAAGTCATGTATATGTTGGAAACTATTTCGATTGGGTCATTGTTTATTAAACGTGACCTTGCGGACTCCGAACCAATGGCGCACATGAGTAAAAACGCTCACGGACTCCTGCGCTACATCGTCAAATGTTCAAATCCTCACTCACTGGAGCAGCAGCCAATGAAAAAATATAGCTGAGGACAGTGCACACAGGACTGTGGAGTCTAGCCTGCTAGGCGTTGAACCCGCGAAATATCCGGGCCTCTACGAATTAGTAATTCTGGATAAATATTTACTCATTTAGTTGGCAAATACCATTATCTAGGATTACCAATGAGTAGAGACATGCAAAATTCGCGTTATCATTTGGTAGCAGACTAAACTTCATTTTCCTATACATAACAGAGCATAATCTGCTATTTAATTGATCACGAACTTTTATGTGCTGTCATTCACGGGTGTTACGTCTTTACAGAGATTGGCCTCTCTACCGTGTAAGCATTCTCCGCGGCAAGTCACGACAATATCGAACAGCGGGAGACGTCGAACGAGCCTATAGTCACTTGGAGTCTAGTTAGACGTCACAAAATAACACGAATTTTGCATGTCTCTACGGCAATGAGTATTTATCCATATTGGCTTCGAAAAAAGCGTGGAATTCAGTTGATGTTTTCAGCGATTTATATATCTACTACGCACTCTTAAAGCCCTGTTTAAAAAAATGCAGTTGAGTGGCTGGCTCGTATAGGTTATACTTAGGGACAGGAAAATGTCGCGAATTCAATGACCCGCAGGCTAGAATCCATGGTACTATGCATACTCAAGCCCCGTTTATCCATTCATTGTCTGCTGTTCTACTGAGTAGCAGCTAGTGGACAAATGATCGGGGCTTGAGTATGTAGGTATGGGATATTTGATTCTAACATGCAGGTAATTGAATTCGCGAAATATTCCTGCCCCTACTGCATTACATACGCCAGCCAGAGGCACCCTTAACACTGTATCGATTGTGTGCCCCCCCCCCCCCACACACACACACACGCACTCATTCAAACACAACCTTAAGAGTGAGTGATGGTCACCATCTTGAAATTTCTGTATTTTGTGTCATAAATTTTCTTTTGGATAAATTTTTAGAACTTTAACCTAACTACGGAACAAAATACATACTGATAGAATTTTAGACACCATAAATAAATTTATGTCGTTACTGTTCTTACAAGCTGAATTGCAGTTAGAAAATAGTTATTACCTTCTTAACTGCTATTCGATCTGTAACAACAGTAAAAACAATATATATATATATATATATATATATATATATATATATATATATATATATGGTGTCCAAAATTCTATCAGTATGTATTATATTCCGTAGTTAGGTTTAGGCTACAAAAATTTACCCAGAATGAAAGTTATGACACAAAATACAAACATGCTAGATGGTGACTATAACTCACTCTGAAGAGTTAGTGGACGTTAGCAATTTTTTTAACTTTGTGAGGCACGGAAACGGGGAAGGCGATAAGTCGAATATAACATGTCCGTCAAACACCTCGTCGCCTCTAGGCGCGAAGGACTGAACAAGTGTAAAGTGTTCTCGTAGAATCTGTTTTTCAACGGGACTTCAAGCGGTGACCCTGTCATTTTATTTGTGGAAAGTATGAGGCAAAGTCCAATGCAGGTTTCTATGATTTGGTTTCCCGAATACGGTTGATATATTCTCAGCTACACCAACGTGAAAAAGTCATTTTCAGCACTTTTGAGCAGCTTTGAAATCATGATTAATTTTGCGGACGGTATTTTTAAAATCATATGGGCACTGTTTCAAGTGTGTTTTCTCTTTGTAGATAAACTCATTGGAAACATTTATAATAGTTACACAAGATAAATACTTTTCATACCTCGCAAAAACACGTCTTACTTGCCATGTCCACTAACTTAAGGCCATGCAACCATAATTATTTTATTTTAGTAAGTTTTATTATTTTTTTAAATCCTGAGACGTAGTAGATATCACAAAATCGTTACGTAGAAATGTTGTAAACCGTTTGTACTATGTATTTTTTTTTAATAATTTTGGCTAATTATTTACTTTTGGAAAACTTAATTAAGTCGATAATTAGCCAAAATTATACTTTTGAAAAAAATTTGGCTACATAGAGCAACCAATTTACGTGTGCTACATAATTTAGCGCTAAAGAATCAGTTTAACATTGTAGATTTCTCAAAGACAATTATAAAAAATAAAGATAAAAAAGAAACTTAGACAAAATTGTTTTTCCAATTTACTGAGCAAAAATTATTTCTCGAGTAACGTATTGCTGAAGAACAATCTCTGCCCCCAAAATTTCGTACATTTAATTGCGGCGAACAAATTACTCTTAACACTCTGGGTAAATGTTTACTTATAAAATTGGCAAACATCATTATGTGGGGTTGTTTTGTGGTATTTCCTTATTAACTTACAGAGACGTGAAGATTTAAAAAGACGTTTCAAGCGTTTACTTATCTATCACACCCTCTTAAGTATATAGGATAAACTTTGTTTCCCACGCGAATGCATTAAGGGTGTTCAAGTACGATAAATTCATAATTATTTGTATTTGTATGAAATCATGTTAGTTTTGTAGACGATACTAGTGAGTACATTTTACTCTTACGAAACAATTTTTGCTCTCAATGTTTTCTCATAACGGGGTGTCAAAGTCAAAATTTGCTTGTTATGCTGCCATGCAAATAGTAAAAATTGCTTGACTTACTAAAACGAAATAATTCACAGTGAAATAACATGCCATAGGCTATGTAACAAAGTATAAAAACTTCCAGTTAACAATTTTTGTATTTTAAAGAGTTTCTGAATTTTCAATTTTTTCTTGTACTTTTGCGGTTTTTATTTTTAATTTAAAATATTACGTGTGGGCTTCTGAATGCTTTGTCACGTAGCTCATGGAATGTTAGTTAACTGTGAATCATTTCATTTAAGTAAGTCAACTGGTTGTTACTATTTGCATAGCAGCGTAACATGCAAATTTTGTCTTTGACTCCCCGGTACGAGAAAACTATGAGAGCTAGAATGGTTTCGTAAGAGGAAACTTCACTCACAAGTAGATATCGTCTACAAAACTAACATGATTTCATACAAGTATAAAATTATGACTTCATCGCACTTGAACACCCTTACGGGGGAGTGTTAGACAATTTCCTTGTATTTTCAGTTTTTGAGCCATCATATTTATTCAAACAATATTGTAAAAACTTCCTCTTCGACAAAACATAAGACGTATTCTTGGTCAAATATTTGACATAAATAATAATGGAATATTTCATTAATTTGTCATGCAGAATCATTGCAAGCGAATTATATATTTACATAAAAAAATTCTCTTGCAATGATTCTGCATTACAAATTAATGAAAGATGCCATTGTTATTTATGCCAAGCAGATTACCAAAAATATATACTATGGTTTTTCGAAGGAAAATTTTATATAATACAATTGGAATAAATGTTATGGCTCAAAAACTGAAAATACAATAAAATTGTCTTGATAAGTAGGTGCAGCCCCGTGTTCTTGCATGTCGACGGCGTAGATACGAACGAGCCAAGTTTACTACGCCGCCCGCCCACTTTTCTGAAAGCGAAACCGTTAGATGCTCGGCCGCAGCAGGCGCGGGCTAATTATTTACAATGTTGGCGTATCAACAACCGCGAACCTCGCGAGGGCGTGCTGTGAACGTGGCAAGTGTCTCATTAATTATTGGCCCCAATTAGTCATTCGGGCGGGAAAGACGACCGGCCGCTACGTAACGGACGGTTCGGGAACTGTTTTCCGCGTCGCTTATCGACCGCGCACTGCCGCCGAGCTGTGCTTGGAAAAGGGCGGAGGATTTAGGGTCAGCTACTTTGAAATATTTAGCGCGCGTCTTCCTCGGTTTCGTTTCCGGCTGCTTTGCGACCGCTTCCGGTGTCTGCCCCAGTCGGGACGAATCCACGAACAGAAAGCACTGCAATTTTGTAATCAAGGCGCCCGCCTGCCTGCTTTGTAAACAACGTTGCTGCGTACTAGCAGAACTCTATATTTTCCTCTAACAAAATAAATGTTTCTAATTTGCGGATTTACGAAAAGAACACACACTTCAAACTATGGTCGAACGGTAGTTTCAAAACATCACGTTTATTAGAAAAATCATTTCGGAGCCCCTTAAAATGGATAATAACGGCTTTTTAAAATCTATTTATTACAATTGAACAACTACTCACGGAATTTGTGTGAGACCAAAATAGAAAAGTGTATTGGCCTTTGCTTAAAACTTGCCACCAATAAAAAGATGGGGTGAACACTGACAGTGTCAGTCAGGCGTGTGTTTTACAATACCACTGCACGCCATTTGTGCCTTACCATAGAGGCGATACCGCACCACATGGGTCAGTCAACATCGCCCTTGGCGCCGTGCCTCACTCACACAAACACACGACCACCAGGCGGGCGCCTTAAGGCCATGATTTTTCATTTATTTCAAACAATTGCAAACAACAAAAATATTGTTTAACCAAATGCTTTAAAAAAGTTGGGACTGTGTACATTCACACGATACACAATTTTATCGGGGCTTTTTTTTTTTTAATAATGTACCGTTTGCTAGCAAAATAAAAATATTTTGCTTCATTTCGGCTTATTTTGATCACAACATATGTGATATTTCAGGGATAAAAACCTAAAAATCCGTTTGGTGTATTACAACAGAAATTTTTTTTATACAAACAATGGTATATAAGTGCTAGAACTGTAATAATGCATTTTTGATATAGCCTATGTACTAATTTGCGTAAAAAATATTTTCGAGACCACTGCAAAACTAAAGAGCGAGGCCTTAAACGGTTATATGTTTAGGACTTTGCGGCTAGGTGAAACTTAATGCCAAGTTCCATCATTTATACTGGTCTTATGAGAATTATTTTTTTTATTACTAAACGAGAGCCGATAACGCTAAACTTTTTCTCAACTTTGAAAAATATTGTTTTTACTATATAGTCTAGTATTTTTTCTAGACAAAAATTACACAGATTTGATTAATTAGTTCATTAATGAGAATTTCTTAAACTATATAATTAGCTGAAACCATATGGCGTATTTGGTCGTGAAAAAAATTAGTCATGATAGTATAAGCGGTTTTTAACAAAACTGGGGAATAGTTTTTCGATATCTCCTCTCGTACAGGATATAAAAAACAGTTGTCGTAAAATCAATAGAAATGAAGCACCTTGGTCTCAACTTGGAAATATTTACCGGCGTCGCTGGCGTCGGGGGTACGATGTTGCTGTAAGAGTTGCAATAGACTGTTGACGCTAAGTTGAGCCCATTTTCAGACATTGATAACATTTCACATCCACCTATATTTTAACTATCCGGTACCGCCGAGCGGTGTGCAGAGATCATTACAATAATATTTCAAATATGTGTGACGCGCATGAGAGATGTCTGCTCAGGCATATAGTTCAAAGTACAGCACACGTGTGTATACACAGCCAGATTCACCAATACTTCCTGAAGCAGTTCTGTCGGCTGAAAATATGGTGCTTTTGCTGTCTTATTAATACGAACATGCTAAAAAATATTTAGTTAGTTCAGTATTTCCTGAATGTGCGAGTATTTTCTGTTTCCCTGTAGCTATTATGAAGTTATTACTTGACACATTCCTCGTTGCACAGCTAATAAACTGTGATTTGTCCCCATCTGTGTGGTCACACGACCAGTAGAATCCTTCGTTACTTGCAATTTACAGGCACCACAAGAAGTATATGTTTACAGCCCGCGGTTCATTGACCAAGAATACGTGTTTATCGAAGCCGACATCAGCTACTCTTTGGATATTTGCTGACTTAGTGATACCACGTGATTGGGCCTGGGTTTAATTGTATCCTTACTACTGACTCAGCGTCTTCAAAGAGTTATCAAGTGAAGAGAGTTTTGTCAGCACTCAACATCTAGATCTTTTGCGCTGGTGAGGAGTGACATGATGTGTGAGCATGGAGCAGAAGGGGCGGTGGAAATGGGAGATCCCCGATAATACCCGTCGACCAGCGGAATCATCCGGAACTATTCCCACATGCTAGAATAAGGGGACCTACCCCACCGGGAATCGAACCCGGATCGTCATGGTGAGAGGCGAGCGCTCTAACCACTGCCAACCGACGCCCCTTAGGAGTAGTCAATGACCATTTACGAAAGTGACAAGCACTTATACACTGTATAAATTCTACCTTGTGTCCAGAAGAAAACGCGAATTCTTCAGGTCCCTAAACTATTGTCTACGGTTTATAATGATTGCTAGGGGCACTTGATTTTCGCGAAAAAGATTTTTGTACCAGCTGATTTAAACGCTTTATGTGCTTATCAGCAGTTCTGTTTCGTAGCAGTGATTGGATGCTTTATCTCTCAGCGTCTTGGGATTCTGCCCGCTATACACAGACGCGTGGCTCGCAGTAACCTTGTTATGTCTGACACAGACAAATGAGAGACATCTCTGCACAAATACGCACTGCCAATTGTTATGAATCATAACTGCGTGTGTGCAACTAAGGCACTGAAACAAACTGGTGTAAAAAAATCTTTGTGTGAAATTCAAGAGGTCTCTGCTGATATTGCACGAGATTCACCTTAGCCTAGAAACTCTCGTAAGAAATTTAAGGTAGTTGCTTTCTAGGAATGATGATTAGCAATTATCTCTGGACGCCAAATTTTACTTTAGTTCTATCGCAGGTCATTAGAGAGAAGAAAATGGTGGAAATGGTTAAAAACGGAGTTTTTAAGGCATTGGCGGTCAGTCCTCTTACGGCAATGGTGAACAATTACAACCTGGTGTCTGTAGTTCTATCCGTCGACTTCTTACACGTGAAATAATAATATGCAGTTACAATATAACTCGCGTGCTGCTGGACTATAAACGACCACTAACTGCAGGCTCTACGGGTGACTCTCACTAGTTCACCACTTGCAACATCGCCTTTATGCGCGAGGCGTTCAACTGGCGACTGTCTTCCCTTTGAGTATAGACTATTCGGGATAAACTGAGCACTGCTTCAAATTTCCTGAGAACAGTTATGTCTCCGTCTTTACTAGTTTACATACGAAAACTTCCATGTAACTAAAACCTAGTCTGAACATTTCACAACTCTCCAAAACTTTACTTTCATTATTATTATTATTATTATTATTATTATTATTATTATTATTATTATTATTATTATTATTATTATTAGCCTATTAATGTTAGTAAGTGCTCACTTAAAAGTGAACAGACTATATGAGCGGTGTTGTAGCGTGTCACGCGAATCAATTTTTACGAGAAACCGCTTAAATTATTCCTACTGCGGTTATCTAAAAACAGAAAACAAACATGAAACTATACTTGTTACATTTTTAAAAATTCAGCACGCTTATTAGACACATGATTTTGGGGCCCCTCAAATTGGCCATTAATTACTTTTTTTAGACTACTGTAACTCCGAAAATCCAACCTGAATTAGTAAAGTGCAAAACGAGATGCGCCTTTCAGCCTTTACTTCATACTACCCAGAAATACATTTTTTTTTCGGAACACCGCTTGAAGAGACATAGGAAAGAAGGTAAACCTTGCACGCCAGTTTAGCTCGCTGCGAATAGAGGTGATGTGCTTCTCGTCGAGCGTGGCGTTCTGGCTCTTATCGCTCCGCTGTTTATACCCGGTGCACAATACTCTTAAGAGTGAGCTGTAGTCTCCATATTGAATTTTTGTATTTTGTGTCGTAACTTTTCTACTGGGTGAATGCAGAACGAATTGCAGTTGGAAAATTGTTATTACTTTCTTAAATGCGATTCTATTTGTAACAACAGTAAAGGAAAAAAAATATTTATGGTGTCGAAAATTCTATCAGTATGCTATTCCTTAGTTAGGTTAAAGTTCCAAAATTTTGCCCAGAAGAGAAGTCATGACACAAAATACAAAAATTGAAGATGGGGACTATCACTCGCTCTTAAAAGTACTTGGACTCGTGGTGGAGGTGCAGGTGGGCCGCGGGCCACGAGCTGCGACACACGGTAGCTAGCTGGGCGACACTACACTCGATGACGTGACTTGCACGTCGTGTATTATTTACCTGACTGGGCGCGTCCCCACTACGCGAAGAGACAAATGGCCGCCTGTCGGTCCGGGCCAGCGAGGTTCCCACGTCAACTACACTACACTATGTTGCGACACTGCTGAGGGGTGCGATACCTCTATGCTATATTGTAGAATATACCTTTGAGAATGAGCTATACCTGCCCTTATACTAACCCTTATTGCAGATTACTTAAGGGGCCCGCCTCGTTGCCATAAAGTCACACTGCAGTGTGTTTGAAGAAAAAGTTTTACACCGAAACTAATACACGTGTAGTCACGCTGTTTCTCTACGAAAAGAACACACACTTCAGACGACTGCCCTTAAGTACTTTCAAGACAACACACGTATTAGAAATCCCCTTTAGGGCGCGTCAAAATGTGTTAAAACGGGGTTTTCAGTCTGCTATAGCGGAAAATATACAAGCCGAATACATGTGAAACCACTTAAGGGTAGTACATTGGACTTTAGTAAAGTGATTTCGTAAATAAATCAATAGGGTCACCACTTAAAGTCCCATAGGAAATTAGTTTTTTTTTTTCGCGAAGACTGCACGCCTTAAGCGTAGAGGCGACGCACCGTTGTATGGCCCATACGACGTCGCCCTTAGCACCATACCTCACTCACACAAACGCATGTGCCACGAGGTGGGCCCCTTAAGGGGGAGTGTTAAGACGATTATATTGTATTTTCAAGTTTTGAGCCAGAACGTTTATTCAAATTGTATTATCAAAATTTTCTCTTCGACAAAACATATGATGCATTCTTGGTAAACTGCTTGACATAAATAATAGTTGAATCTTTCATTACTTTGCTATGCAGAATCATTGCAAAGGTAAGTTAACTTTCAAGAATTCTCTTGCAATTATTCTACATGAAACATTAATGAAATATTCCATTATTATTTATGTCAAGCAGTGTACCAAAGAATATATCCTATTCTTTGTCGAACAGAGATGTGGCAGTTATGGGACATAAATAATATTTGTTATGAATTTTGGTTATCATAATAATGTTATATGTTCACCTTACATTGGTCTTTTACTAATTCTTGAAAGTTATGATTGCAATGATGCAATGATTCTGCATGACAAATTAATTAAAGGTTCCGTTATTGATTGTGTGAAGCAGTTTATCAAGAATATATCCTATGTCTTGTCGAAGAGAACATTTTGACAGTACAACTTAAATAAATGTTATGGCTAGAAAACTGAAAAAATAAAGTACATTATTTAATACTCCACCTTAAGAGACCTGTACAGCAGGCCCTATACGACGCGACTGAGATACGGAAACAAGTGGATGATAATGTCTTGACTGGCTCGTGAGTTTGTATTCGGGAGGACCTGGGTTCGTTCAGCATCCACCATGATTTCGGTTTATCATTGTTTCTCGAACTCACTCTAGAGGCTAATGCTTTTAAACGGTTCCGTATGAAAGGCCTAGGATGGATTCCTTTCCCGTTTCTTGTCCATTTAAGCCACAGTTTCCGATTTTTAATGTTATCAGTGTCTACGAGGTGGTAAACTGCGTTATATTTCCTTCAGATAAATACACTGTAAAAACTCCAGACAACGTGTGCGTTTTTGCGAGAATGTCTTATGGTTTAAGCCAACATGTAATAGCGAAACATATTTATTTCGTTTCAGATTTATGTTGCCAACATAACTATGTGGGGAGGGGGGAATAGTAATTATACTGTGCTCCGTATAACTTCAGCACTACTTATGGGCAATAACTGTGAAAATTTGTAGTATGTGTCACAATGTAAGACACTTAAAAATTTTAAAGTGAAAAGAGATGTACAATTCACTGTTTGTACTGTAATTTTTATCTTGCATTGTGACACACATTAGAAAACGTTAACAGATATTTCTCATAAGAAGCTGTCAAATTTTACTGAAGTTATATGAAACACAGTACATTTTTCTCTATGACGGAAGCCGGCTTCCATAGCGTAGTCAGTCAGGTGCCGGCCTACGGTGCGAGAGGTCGTGGGTTCGAATACTGACTCAGGCATAGGTGTTGTGTTGTGTTGTCCCTTTACCACGTTTGACCTCGTCGACTCTTAAGAGTTAAATGAACCTTAGCTTTTTTTTATGTTTGAAGGCACGGAAACGAAGAAGGCGATAAGTCAAATATAACGAGCACGTCAAAACACTTCATCGCCTCTAGACACGAAGGACTAAACTGGCGTGCAGCGTTTTCGTAGGAAGCTTTTCCAACGGAACTTTAAGGGATGACCATGTTATTTTACCTGTGTGAAGTATGTAGATCTCTATGGTTTTGTTTTACAGTTACGGTTGATATTTTCTCGGCTACAGTATATTTTAAGGCGCTTGGTAATCATGTTTTTAATTACCGGACGGCATTTTTATAAAATAATAGTAAATAACAAGCTTTTATTTAAATTCTCTTAAAAGAAGAAAATAAACTTTAAATTAAATCACATTCATCAATTTATTACATTACACAATTTATATGATATAATAGCTTGTCACGAGATTTACCTATTTTATATATATATATATTCGTAGACCTACTTATATTATGATCAAGATACGCATTGTATTCTTGTTTATCTACACAGGTAAATCTCACGACAATCATTTATGTAATATAAATTGTGTAATGTAATAAATAGATGGGTTTGATTTAGTTTAAAGTTTATTTTCTTCTCTTTAGAGATTTTAAATTAGAACTTGTTTTTAAAAATGTTTTACTATAAATTTATTATATATATTTTTTATTTTGTTCCCACGAGTACTGAAGAAATAACTGTCGAACCTCACAGAACTCCGTTGAGAAGGGTAAGCGCTATAATGCAACAGGGTTCGCCCCGGTGCCCCGAGGTGGTACATTCACAACATCATGTTTGATACATCCTGATGCCACCCAGTCCTCGGCAGGGCCTCACCTTGACTTAGGTGTTTGAAGGTAGACGCCACATATTTCAGTTTGAAGCTCACTTGTGCCTAACAAAACACGGTTTCGGGTTTGGCTTTGGAATTTTTTTTTTTTCACCGCCGCTATAATTTGCCCGTGATGTAGGTCGATATTAGTTGAGACGCGACCCCGCTAAGACTTAGGCCTACAGTTTAGCCGGCCAGTAGCACACCGTCTCCTCAAAGAGTTGAACGCGGACATCATTATTATTCTCAGCAAACCCTTTCATTTGATACCCATATCATGGGAGTGCATAAAAAATAATTTGACCGCCATATTGGGCGGTCCACCACATTGGATTTAGAAAGACGTCACTAAGCTAACCATGCGTTGTCATCCAAACTAAACGTGTATGCAAATTTTCAGCTCAATCAGTTGAGGATAGCGGCTTTAAGTTCGATTTAACCCGAGCAAACATACAAACATTGCAAGTTAAATAAAAGCCTGTAAAACCATAGGGGCACAGTTTGAAGTGTGTCTTATTTTCGTAAATAAACTCATTGGAAACATTATAATGCCATTAACTCCAGCCTGTTTTATGAAGTTGCGGACAATTCATCACGCAGACGTTTACGCTCCTTGAGGGAGAAGTTCATTGGAAAATATAATTGTTTTAATAATATTTATGTTTGTACGAGACGTAGTTTGTTCAGTGGACTTACATTTTGACTATTTTTCACTGCAACGAAATTATTTTAGCTATCATTTTATATTTGTACGAGATATGTTTGTTTTTGTAGACATACAGTGTGGGTATTTTTCACTTTAATGAAATTTGTTCAGCTTTAATAGTTTTTATACAATTTCAGCATTTGTTAAAACACAGGTTTTATTTACTTTTATGTATAGGAGAATTCGTAATCTACGACAGTAATCCAGCGTTAATTATTTCAGTTCGGCAAGCCAATCGGTTTTTCTTTCTAGCAAAAAAAAATCATTTTCTGCACACTTTGGCTTTCATAAGTAATTGTATAAAAACTATTAAAGCTGAACAAATTTCATTAAAGTGAAAAATACCCACACTGTATGTCTACAAAAACAAACATATCTCGTAGAAATATAAAAATTATTAAAACAACAAAAATAACCTGTGAACTCACCCTTAATCTTGGATGAGTTGCCGGAGCAACAGACAGACGCAAACGAGCAGAACATGAGCCAGCACAAACTGGACAGCCAGATGTCAAGAGACAGTTTAAGGAGCGTGACGTCACTCGTGAATGTGTTTGCTCCTGCTACTATACTTGTGTGTGTGTTAACTAAGCTTATTGCAGTAGGCCTATTACTGAATTATTTTAATTAATTGTATATCTTATTATATAATATTGTTAAGTGAACGTTTGAAAACCAAGCTCTGTTAATATTTCTGTGCCTTGTACTGCCATAGTTTCGCACATCACTGGGCCGACCTTTAACAAGTGCTACCAACGTACCAGTCAGTTTGTACCGTGAAGTTGATGTTATTAATTTAATATTGTGCCAACGAAAACATATATTGAGAATAATACTTTTTGAAGTCAATCAGTTAATTAAATCTTGATTCGGGTTTTTTCAATGTTTTCCGAAGTCACTTCAGGCGAATACTAAGATGAATTCTTCTTACGCTGCGTTCACTTGGCTAAAAATTCATATTTTTTACATTTGCACGGCATAGTGTTCTTTTCATAGACGTTACTTGTGACTACATGTTCCGCTCTCATAGTATTCCCACAGCGACACGACAACATTTTCAAGTTATGGGAACATAGGAATAACAAAAATCAAGTGCCTTACTGGAATGAAATAATTTACTCTGAAATTATATACTATGGGCAACATGCTAAACGATTTAAAACACAAAATGTAATTCCTTTGTACTTTTAAAAAAATTAAAAATGTTGGCACTTTACTTACTTTTTCGCAATTTTTTAAAATAGACGAATTTGTTTTGTTGAATGTTTCAAATATATTAGCATATGGCCCATAATATATAATTTCAGTGCACATTATTTCAGATGAGTAAGTCATTTGTTTTTGTTATTGCTATGTTCCCGTAACTCGTAAATTCTGACTTTCACACTATGAGAGCAAAAAAAAATTGTTACAACGGGAAAATTTAGGCACAAGTAACGTGTATGAAACGAACACTACGTCGTGCAAATATATAATAATGAATTTTTAGATCGTGAACACCTTTAAACCTTTAAACTACTCTTCCTGTTTCTGTCAGTTTGAGTTTCGTCTCGAATGACTTCGCTGTCGACGAGATACTTTAAGTGGTTCTGTAGATCGGCTGAGTTTGTGTGCATCTCACTATTGTATGAAGAGGCACGCGTAAAAAACTTCAGCAAAACTTACGGGCAAGTATTTCCAGGTGTTTGTTAGTTTTTTATTTTTGTTTCAAGTATTGTTTAACAATTCCAAAATAGCCGCGTAAATGTGTCCAGAGTTTGTTTTATTTCACTATGCAGCCAAATTTTTTTCATAGGAAAAATTATAATTTTCGTTGGTTATAGACTTAAATAAATTTAATGAAGGTAATTAATTAGCCACAAGTGTATAGCTTTCGTTTTGAAAAAAAAATTCGCTGGTAATAGACTCAAAGAAATTTTTTTAAAGTCCATGATTAGCCAAAATTATATAATTTTTTGGTTTTGGATAATTGAGCTATGTAGTGGAAAAAATTCAAAAATATACACGACGGTTTTGCGATACCTGATTAAAAAAAATTTTGTATTATCGAAAACTGCGTAAGTAGGAACTCACTGTCTTAAAAACAGGACATGGCGGGGACCGAACCCACGACCTCTTCACCCTCCATAAGGCGCGGACACCTGCGGAGAGACAGTAGTGAGGCCTGATCAGCAACTCGTGGTTGTCGCCCGACAACTTGACAGCCCGACAATGAAGAGCATTCGTGGTCTCGACGACAGCATGATGGACGAGCTGCAAATGGAGCGGTAGACACTCGACGTATCGTGCAAGGCAACATCGAGGAGTTCGGAACAGGTGACCCTTGCCGAGGGGGGAGGGGGGACGTCAAAACCACCTCCGTACCAAAACCGACGCCCACCTCGGGGGTCTTATCTATGAAAAATTCGTTACCTGTCCAAACCTCACCCCCCTCCTTAGTTTTTTTCTTTCGTGTCTTTCACTGAGCTCCGTGGACAGGCACCAACATCTGGTGTACACACAAATTCATTGATTAGTAAAAAATGGCTTATGCATGACCCTTATAAAGATGACATCTTGAGTTATTAAATATAAGTACAGCCCCTTTATTCCTCTAAAGAAAGAATACAGCGAAAGTCAATAATAAATTATTGATTTATCGTCCATCATACCACGACAGTTTGTTTTGACATTATATTGACGTCGTTATCATTTTGGAAGTTTTACGTACCGAGAGAATTTCTCTGTATTATGTTTTGAAGTCTTAGAGTTCTTGAAATAGTTCACATAAGTTCATATTGAATTCGTCTGGATAGTAAAATTTAAATCTCAATTATTTACACGAAATCGTTCTAAGATGATGAATTTTCGAAATGCGGTTAGAAACAATATCATTAAAATTTGGCTTTTTTTTAGTGTTAGATAAAATTAAGAGAAAAGCCTGTGTTCATCTTAGCAAAAAAAAAATATTGAAAAAAGAAACATCTGGTATATTTGCACCAGCTGAAGAAGACAAATTCCTTGCAATAGATATTTTATTGGACAGATATATTGTTTTGCGATTGTGTTTGATTTATTTTAATCTTTCTTCATATAGGGTTCTTTTTTTTTATATTCCCAAAATTGTACGTAGGCTACGCATATTAAAAACGCGCGCGTGTGTATCCAATGTTTAAATACACATAAGCATACTGTGCATATTCGTGTGGAATTTTCCGTAACGCGTAATTACCAACAATATATTAACATAGCACTTCAACATCTAACAAATACTTACGGATTTAGTTGACAATTTAGTTTTAAATCAAGGCATTACTTAATGACTTTCAAATGGTGCGCTTCTATTTCTAATTAAAAAATTATAACCTGCTCTCAACGTAATAATTGTATATCAGATGAGATCTATTCACGACATTATCACGATGAACTGAATGTTATCAGAGAGCTATACTTAAACACAGGATATAACAAAATTTCATGTCAATGTTTTGGGGAAATAATCGTCACATCTAGAGGAACAAAAAGTAACAAATGAACATAGGTCCGAAAACTCACCGTCGCTGTACTACTGCAGGTCTCATGACTTAGGGGCGCCGCCTGCCCGCGCGTAAGAAGCTCAAAAGCGACGGAGCCCAAATATTTTGGTCGAGTGACGTATTTCTGGGGCATTTACTATTTTTTTTATTTAAACACAAAAATTTACCGCGAGAAAATGTGACTATTTACAACGGATTCAATGTATAGAGCAGCAATTGCATTCCGCGCTAATTTACTATAATTGGAAATACTAATTTATGGAGGGAAAATATGACATTGCTAGGCTTCAGTATAGCGAAACAACTGTGCATTCGGCATTAATTTATTATAATTTAAGACACAGATGCATAGCGATTAAGGTTACTGTTTTAAATGTTTCGGCGTGGGAAAATACCGTGCATTTAGCATAAACTAGTTGTTTTTATTATATAAACATTAATTACAGCAATCAAAGTTGACTGCCTAGCTTCAATATAGAGAAACTGTAGTGTTTTTTCAATAAATTCAACATCATAAGGAACACTGATATACAGCGAGAAATGTTGACAGCTGGCTAGGCTTAGATGAAGGGAAACAACAAGCATTCATCATTGACGTAGTGTCATAAAAGACTATAATGTGGGGCTAAGGAGAGAGTGCGCGTAGGGTATGTGCGTGCAGAGCGCAGCAAAGCAGTGTGTTTAGATACCCACGAGGAAAATTCCCACAAAAATATTAAAACTCCCTACACTCTAAACAAATTCGTAAAATTTACAAAGATTTTCTTTCTATTTTCACAAATCCTTAGGCTATAAAAGTACAAAGAATTTATTTGTGAAATCGTTTGTTTATGAAGTTACAAAGGTAAACTTTGTAATACTACAAAGAAATTCTTTGTACCCACATACCGACAGTTCCTGCACGGTAAATTTTTTTCTGTAAAATGTAACAAAGCATATCTTTGTAGTTGTACAAACTTTGGTTAATGCTGAAACATTTTCCTTGTCAAATTATTAGTTTATAATTTTAAAAGGATTTTGTTTGCAAAAAACTTAGAAATGTGTAGTCTACCAAAATCAAAGGTTCGCAGGAAATTACTTATTAAAAGATCACAACCTCTGGGAAAGCATTTTTTCTGGAATAAAGTGAATGTTTATATTAATTGCGTGCTTTAAAATAAGTAATTATTACCGAACTGTACATCGGATGTATACAAATAAATAAAAACTAAGCAGTACAGGAGTCACAGTGATCTAGGGGCCGCCAACACCCCACCTCCCGGGACACAGTTGGTTGAGAAGCCGGCTTTGGTGCGAGGGGTTCTGGGTTCAATCCCCAAGTTTGGCTGGGTGTAAATTTGTGTTCGTCAAAATTGTCTCACGACATTTACTAGGGGTTGCTTAAATACGTCACATTAAAGGGGGGGGGGATGTTCGGTGCAGTGATGATGCGGAAGCTACCGCGTCACGCCACTGCACCAAACATTTCTATTAAAAAAATATATACACATTTATATGGGTAAGATGCGTACAATCTAAGCGCGATGAGAGTGGTTCGAAACTTAACACCTCCAATTTTCTTTTATTTTCGAAATAATTTCATGTAAACGTCCTTTATTCAAAAGTTTTTTTTTATAAATAAGTTCAGTTATATTTATGAAGTACAATAAGCATTTAAATTTATTTTTTTTCCTTGTTGAAATTACAACTACAAAGCTATTCCTTGTAATTTTACAAACATGTACTTTCTATTTTGTTACAAGGACAACCATTGTAGTTTTACGAGGAATTTATTTGGCAACTGAATTTCCAAAGATTTTCTTTGTAAAAGTACAAACATTTTTACAGTGTGCGTTTCTGATATTTTCCCCTCACTTACCTTCCATATCCCAAATAATAAATGAAAGTACAAAAAAAGTAAGTATAAAGAATGAACTGTAACCATCCCTTGTATTTACACGGATGCTTTAATTCTCACAGCTGCCACACACAGCATAAGCAGAGCAACCATAACGTACATATCCTAGTACCACCAACTTAACGGTATTGCCAATAGTGTGAGATAAAAAACCATTACAATTTCAATGGGAAGATTGTTTGTTGTTTCGGTTTTTTTTTGTTATACTTTAATAATAAGTATTGATTATTTTCCGTCGTAGGTGGATAATTTCCCTCAACCTGGCATCACTGGCGAGCAGCTGCAAATGGCTGGCCGCGACTTGGGCCGAGGGTGGCGAGGGTTTGAGGGGTTAATGGAGGGTTGTGTTGGTAAAGGAGGGGTAGAGAGGTTAGGGTACGGACATATCGACCAGACAGTGGCGTGAGGCACTGTACTGCAAAGTGGTGCACGGGCTACTTATTGGCTCTATCTCACCGGCTAGTCGTCACGCTTCACACCGTCCAGTGTGGATTATCACGTCACACTATGGCTCCTCCTCCGTTATTCACGGCCACGCTCCAACATTTTCCCCACGTTTAATTGCTACAAGCTTTTGTTCCGGGTTGGTTTTTACCGACCGCTCGACTTAAGACGCCCCATGTTATGGTTTTTGAGCTCCGTTTAAAATGTACGTTTTCGCGAGGAAATTCTGTTAGGGACAAATAAATTTTGAGGTCTCAGAGACCTATAATGTTACGTTCCAGCATTCGTGATTTGCAGTGGCGGATTTAGAAACGTGTTTGGGGAGGAGGCTTACGTGACTTTATGGATTGTAAAAAATACCAGCCATCTCAAAAATGTGGTTGTTTACTGTTACAGAACATTAAAAATAACATGCATACAAGTAAGACACTTTAAATGTACTTGAATTATTACAAAACAAAACTCCAGTTCCCTTGAGACGACTGGACATACTTTGTACTTTGGCTATATAACGTTGAACACGATTGGGGGAAAAAAAAGGGGGGGGGGTGGCTTCAGTCAGGTAGAAACCCCCGCCCTTAAATCCGACACTGGTGATTTGGTCACCAGTTGTAACCCACTTTCACAATAGACAAGGATACCATATACTGGATGCTGTGTATTTGTTATCTTGCAAGTATGTTACTGTCTCAGATTTCAGCAGAACATAGCTAATAAACTGTGGTCCAGTAATACGCGTCATTTCATATATATATATATATATATATATATATATATATATATATATATATATATATATATATATATATATATATATATAGAGAGAGAGAGAGAGAGACAGTGGTTAATGGTGAAAATAATTTGCCACCTATTTGTTTCAATACCTTACTTGCACATCTGCAGCTTTGCATAATGGTTATTGGTATTGTGTGTTTTTGCCTTAGAGTAACTATAGGGTAGAGGGAGTATCCTCTATACAGCTGCATACGAAATTGTGTGTTCAACATGTCACATGACTTTAGTGAAATATGCGCGGGAGGTTTGAAATAACATTGAGAGAAAAGATAATAATTGCTTAGTAATCACAGCTATGTTGGGTTATTTTGGTTCCTTATGAATTTATGAACTAAGGAGAGT
>PNEQ01124198.1:21942-36039 GCA_003012365.1 Medauroidea extradentata | reverse complement strand
TTTGCCGCACATTTTGCTTCCGACAAATATGGTAGAGACATCTCACCAATGCGGAATTTAGCTACTTACTATTCCTTCACAATACAGCGCAAAATTTTACGAAATTCTGTTAAAATGTTTCGCATGTTTAGCGTAAATATTTTGTAACTTATGTGGTACTAGCTTTCAATATGGCAGGCATGATGATTAAATTTTTTTTAAAGTTTAAGGCATACATTTACTTTAATTGCACTAAATTATATTTGAATCCGTTGAACAGTCCCCAAGGTATATAAAATCAACTAAAATTTTCAAATGACAACCACTTTGAAAGCAACTGAAAATGTTTTCTAAATGTGCAAAAATCAGGTGCCCACATCAAGTACTAAAAGTGTACGTACCAAGTTTGGTTGCATTAGGTGATTGAGTTTAAAAGTTTTCATGACACACAGACTACACGCGAACACGGACATACGGACGGAAAAGTAATTTTTACGCCTATTTTTCCTTCGGAAAGTAGGCTAACATGCAACACTGATAATTTCGTTAACACATATGATGCAGCGAGGGAGTACTTGTAGTCGGGAAGATCGTACACCGCTGAAATATTTCCTGCGATCGAACTCGCATCCATGGAACTACGATTAACACTTGGCAGTGGGGCACAAATATATAATTTACAGTTTCCTTTACATTTCGTTCGTGGATGGGGAGGTCTATATCCGAAAACAAAAAAAGTTTCTCGAATGTAGGAGTTTGCTCTGCAGCAGGTAATTAAATATTTTTTTAAACAATGATGTAAGAGAATTTTAGAAAATCGACACATACCATCAACAGTAAAACACTACAAAGATACGGTGTAAAAATTTTGACGTCATTTGACTGAATGGTTTATGATTGGCGATGTGTTTAGTTTCGAAGTTTTGGCGGCTGCGCGAGAGGTATGCTCGCTAGTATGGCCACCCTCTCGCGCCAGGCACAGAACTGTAGGAACTAGGAAGCAAGGTTGACCTGCCCTGTCAGCTGTGGCGATTAGAACGTTTGGCAACGCTGCAGCAAGGAGTCAGTGTTGCCTCGGTGCGGGGAGAGGGGAAGACCCTGAGCTCTCGCGGTCAACACTCAAGGTCGCAGGGAGCGGAGCGACATAGATCTCACCCCTCGGAACACTAACTCGACACTGCCTTCAGCCACGAGGAACCCACGTACATATACAAGCGTGCGGAGTAGTGGGGGGTACGCCTACGAACCCATCTACCATCATATATTAGTAGAATTAATATTTGTAAGAGTGACGATTTTTAGAGCTTCAAACGTCCCCTTAAGGTTCCTACCTAGAAGACCACTCACGAACATTGACATAGAATATTACACACGCAAACTAAAAATACCAAAATTTAGGGGAGTGTATATATGCGTAATAAACTACCTTCAAAACCCAAACAAAATTAATGTGGTACAATAAATTAGGATACCTCAGATGGCCCTGGAACATACTGGGTAGCTTACAAAATGTGTGGGAGAAGAGCGGAATATTACAAAAGTTTCGGCAATTAGTGTCCACTGTCCGAAATATGCAAGTACCTTAAAAACATTTTACTGACATAGAACTATGAAACAGAACAATCACCAAACTCATGGAACGGTGGTCATTTATGTCTTTCATACCTTGCAAAAAATTATGTAAAGTGAATTAAGCTTCATACAAAAATAAAATAAAAAGGTATCACACCTAGTACTTTACGTCAGTATGTCTATGTCAATCATTATGGGTGGTAATACTTCTGAACTGAAAGCTACATGTTACCCTTCTCTGGAACTAGAAGAAGGAGACTGGAGCATCGGTCTCGTTGATTTTCAAACTTACAATTTAGTGGCTAGTATGGAACAAAACAAAAATTCATTTTTCCATTATGTTCCGAAAGGAACGACTGAAACGAGGGAAATCAATATTCCTACCGGAGCTTACGAATTAGGAACATAGCTAATTTCATCGAGAAGTCTCTACCGGCAGATATGGCTTTCGAACTAGGCGGAAATTCAAACACCTCGAAGGCGGAAATATTCTGCAGTGAAAACATAGACTTTACAAAACAGTATACTTTTGGCACGATGCTTGGGTTCGAACCCAGAATATACGAAGCAGGACAAACGCACGTGTCTTCGCAACCCGTCAACATTATGGCAGTAAATGGGATACATATCAATTGCAATTTGGCAGGTAGCAGCTATGTGAAAGCCTAGCAGCTCGATATACGAGTTTTGAACTGTCATTGTACCTGTATATAAAATTGTGGAAGTACCTCAAAGTATCATTTATGTTCCGGTCGTTGCAAAGAGTGTTCAAGAAGTTACTGTGTCAGTGGTTGACCAAAATGACAAACTAATACATTTCAGAAACGAAGAAATTACTTTACGACTTCAATTGAAAATAAGGGCCTAAAGTTTGCAAGAAAGTTAATATAGGTAAGCGACCCATCGAACTCAGGATCAGTTGGTCATGCACGCTTACCAAGGCCGGCGGGATTCACCCTACTAACACAAAGTTTGTTCGCAATGGTATACTTCACCTATTTGAACGTATTATTTACGAGTTTAACGGTGTGGCTATTGAAGAAACAAGGGACGTTGGCATAACAGCCACGACATAAAACTACCTCTCACTTACACCCAACAATTTGAAATGGCCGGTTGGGGTCTAGGCGATAACTATAAGGTGCTTATATACGAAAATGGAAAACTCGAAGTTTGCATTCCGCTCACCATGATGCTCGGATTCGCAGAGGACTATAAGAAAATAATTATAGGGGCAAGATAAGAACTGGTCCTGATGTTGGCTACATCCCACGTCAATGCGGTATTAGGGGTTGGCGACATTCCAGACCCAGCTGCAATGACAGTAACCGCTTTAGGCTGGTTCGTCCGACATGTTACGCCCAGCACACGCGAGAGGGTCAGGCTCCTTAATTACGTCAAGAAATAAAAAGTTATCGATACTGCATTCAGAAGCTGGAGTCTCGTCACATGTCCCTCTCTAGCCACAAACAGACGTTAATCACTGGGTCGTAAAAACCTCATCGACCACTAAAAAACAACGTTACATCATACTCGCACTTCAGATGGACAAACAACACCAAATTAAAGCCGATAAATCAACTTTCGACCATTGTAAGGTAGAAAACGTAAAAATATTTTTGAACAGCGAAAGTTACCCTTATGTTGACTTGAATACATCGTTTGACCAGAAAGGATACATACTTCCATACTATTTGTATTCACAGTTTCAAACAGCATACTACAGGCGAGAATCATGTCCGATACTGTCACCGCAAAAATATCGAGATATTGCACCTATGTTTGTTTTTGTCACGTCGAAACAAAACGAGCGAGTTCAAAACAGTACGGTTGATTGCAGAATTGATATTATTTGCAAGAGAAACGTCACACAAAACACGGCTGCTTAGTGCCTTATTATACACAATAGAATAGTGAACTACGACTGTTTCACAGGCTTGGTAAAATTAGTCGACTAGTGTTGAAAGGATGAAACAGTCGATAATATAATGTACTGTAATATGCTAGATTTCCAGAGCCAAAACGGTTTTGTGCTTAAATAAATCGGAGTGACTTATGAAGATGATGGGGTGACCCCAACCCAAACCTTCTGTCCTCCATACCCGTGGAAACTCATGGACGAGACGAGCAAAAAGAAAACAAACACCTGGCTTACGCAACCCTTTTACGGACTTCACTAGAACGATTGTGTAACACCGTATGAGCAAGCTTCGGATGAAATCGCCGCACTACTGAATAAAGATGTCAAGACTGTATACGTAGCGAGATTAGAATAAAAAAAGGATATTAGAGAAATTGTGTATAAAATACTTAAAAATAGAAGGCGTGCAGGAGGAATACAGATATCCGTCACTGGGAAATCTAGCGAGCGCAAGTTTGATCGTGAATTTGTATATGTAGCGAAAAGTTCACAGTTATTGTACGAATGGAGTTGTCGTAACTCTAACACTAAACGAATAAATACATTCTGTACATATTATTGCACATAATAGTGGAAGAAAATAGTACCGCCGGTATCTTTATAGTGATTACATCGCCCATTGTTTCCCGCCCAGAACAAGTTTCTGAATCGAACCCAGGTCACCCCAACTCGGAAGATGCTACTTGTCAGTGCATATGCATGGGGCGTATTAGCTGCGGGATCGAACTCATTTTACGGGGCTTTGCGCAATCGCGGGAATAATGACGTCAGAAGCACTTGAGTACATAAATAACCAGAAATCAGCAAATATTCAGTCGAAGTCGGGAAGTCGAGCGAACAATATGACACCATTTCACCCATCAAATACGTATGTAACTGTTAGTCCTGGAGATAGGCGCATCTCGTATTCGTTCTGGGACTCTGGTTTTCTGCGTACGTACGAGGAAGAGTGCGACGGAAACGAACATTGGTTATTTTCTCCGTTAACATCATACGAACGGACTCAGCAAAAAATTACGTGCTGTACGAAGTAGGATGGTACAGAATAATACTTTTATTTTTTATTGCAGTTTAACAAGGGACCTCCCTAAATAAACTGCATTTGATTGCTGACATACAGTAACATAGAAATAATTTTTCTTATCATTGACGTATAGACATTAGCAATACTGAGAGTAAAATTGTGTACGCTAATGTAATATGTGTTATGTGAGAGTTAAATGGACACATAAAATGTATTTATTTTTATAGTCTCCAGTTAATTTCGCCCACGTCGAGAACCGGTTTCGTTGATCTCCGTGGACAGGCAACTGTTTAGCCTTCAGTTCTTCCTGTGATTTCCAGTACGTGCTAATCGTTATGGTTTGACATGTAAATTATAACGTACATATGCAGATTTTCATTATGTACCTGTATGTTTCAGTCTCCAATTACTCTTCTCTACGTCGAGTTCCGGTTTCGTCGAGCTCCGTAGAGAGAAAACTGTCGAGTCTTTTGCCTTCCTGGGTAGCGCACTCTCTATTTGCTACTTCCGGTAAGTGAAAAGTAATTACATATTTTTTTCTTTAATGTTTGTAATCGCAATTACCATAGTTTAAGCATATCGTTCCTGTATGTCACAGCGCGCCTTCATGGGACAGCCAGGGGTCCGTCGATGTCCAGGGTTTCGTTGTCGTGGAGTCTACGTTCTTGAGTTCTACTCCAACTTCGTCAACCCTTTTGGTGAGTTATCGCACTTTATCGCACGTATATTATAGCTGAGTTTTCGAACCTTCTAAACAGCTGCAAAATTATTTTCTCTGATCTTAGGCCACATATACATAGCTAATACGGTGTACATATGTTTGTATATGTATACTCCTATTATATGTGTATGTGTGGTAGTGTTCGAGTTTGAACTTGTTAATCTTATGAGTGTGCAGGGTCGATTTTGAATGTGCTCCACTGATAGGTGTGCGAGATCAAGTTGATCAGATGGTTTATGTTCATACGTGCGAATGTATGTGTGTGGGTGATCGTGTATGAACTTGTTCTAATGATGAATGTGTGTGTCTGTACCAGGGACCGGCACTGAAATTGAACTGGATAGGAAAATTATATATCCAGAAATAATTTCTGTCCTGCTGGAGCTGAACTGGAAAAGGGTAAAAGCTGTTCACACACACTAAGGCCCCGGTTACACGGCACCCTGAAGTAGACAACCGAAAGAGGTTTAGTCAGCCATACACGTATAGCTGCCGAAGTGAACACGTTCGCGTGGTTACACGGTATTCGATTGTCGCAGTCAAAATCGAGTGTGTTTTGTTACGACAGTATATTGTTTTGAGGTTATGTTTGGTTTAACCGTTTAACTTATGTACAAAAGGTAAACAGAGGAAAGTAGCTGGAGACCCTTATTATGTTTGTCTGTAAAATGAACATGATTAAATTGACTTTGGTTGCTGCACTGCATAAATTTGCAAGACGCTAGCGAAAAATACTCTAGGTATTTACGAATTATAACCTTACTCTATGAGCATCTAAAAATGTAGCAAATTTGTTTAACGTAATTTCAGACTAGGAAACCTTTCTCTTGTAACCAGTCACCAGTGTTCACATATTAAAAGTTGCGTCGGTCGTGATAAACTTAACCATTTGAAAGCTGTACTCACCCCGTTCCAAAGTTTGTAACACAATCATATGTTGGTGCAATGTGTTATGTGGTGACAAAAATCTTCGTAATACAAAACATTAAAACCAATATTACACTTTATGGAACGTGGCAAGGATTTTCGAAAAGTTACTGTTGCATGCTGTGTTTCCGAGGGCGGGCTGGATGAGGCCTGTGTCGAAACACCTTGAGGGCTGGCCCATGACTCAAAGCCCGAGTGTCTCATAGTGGGAATCCCGCCGAAACGACGTCATAGATACCTGTCCCAACTGCGCTTTAACCCTTCGAGGGCGGCCTACGTGGCTAAAATCATGTCAGAAACATGATGTAATGTCTATTTTAGACCCCTGAAATGCGGGGAAGACCCGACTGTCTGGCCTAGTATAAAAGCGCAGAATCGGCACATTGGGGGGGGGGGGAGTTCGCTATTGGAAGTGCTAGAGGAAGGTGCTACGCCTGTGGAGAGAGACTGGTGAAGACATCTTGGTGACGTCAAAGTCTACTGTGAGGCGGCTGGCGGCTACCTTCGGAGCAGTGTGGACGAACCAAGAGGACTGCTGCGGCGGGCTGACGGGCGAAGAAGGAGGTACGCGACGGGAGTCGAACCGAAGACCTCAAGAGTGAAGACAGCGGTGCACTCGAGGTGCTGCGCAGCACACGACGATTCATCACCACGGCGGACTATTAAGGTTGTACACTGTCACTACTTGAAAGACTTTTAATTGGAAATATGACTGAATTTTATTGTAATTTATAGTGTTTAATGAATTGAGGGTAGACATTTTTTGTGCTTTAATTGTCAGAGTTAATTAAAGTGTCTGTGACACGGGAGTAATTGTGTGCATAACTAATGGTGTTGTGAGAGCTATAGTTGATTACTGTTTTGTGTACTTCGTAGCTTTGTGAGCTATTAAATCCAGTACTTAATTTAACTCTTTTATTTATAATTATAAGACCTCTATCCCAAAAGAACTCATGGGAATTGCCCACATATGAAGTTTATGTCTCAAACTTGTAACATTACTTTTACCGCGAACGACCACGTGCCTGCTTCACGCAAACAATAGTACTGGAATTGGCATACATTCTTTTTCCGTTGCAAATATATTGAAGGGCTCATATTTTAATGTGAAACATTTTTTACTTATACGTAGCCAACAAAACATTTTAATAACTTTCCTGTTATTTTATTTCCGATGCTACAACATAACACGGGGTTGTCAGCCATCTTGTGCGCAATGCTTGTTAACGTTTAACGAACCAACCACAGCAAGGGCTCATATTTTAATGTGAAACAATTTTTACTTATAAGTAGCCAACAAAACATTTTAATAACTTTCCTGTTATTTTATTTCCGATGCTACAACATAACACGGGGTTGTCAGCCATCTTGTGCGCAATGCTTGTTAACGTTTAACGAACCAATCACAGCAAGGCATACGGATTGTCGTTTAGGTGAAGAACCTTTACAACCGGTTCAGTTTGAACAGGAAGCAGCAACGATATGTACTACTTCAGACACCGTGTGACCACACATACGGCTGAGCAAGTTTAATTTAAACTAGTTCCGAGGCCTGTGTTACCGCGGCATGAAATTCAGAAAAGTGTTTCAGTTCAGGTTTGGGTCCGGAATTAAAAGCAACCCAGTTGCAGACGTATCCGGACTGGAATTGAATGAGACGGTTTGAAAAGCGTTTCGGCCGGACAAGTATCGCCACGCGTAATTTAATTTCAGTTCGAGTCCGGACTGATACTTTGATAGTGGCCCTTTCATTTCAGAACTGGAACTGAACAGGAACAGTTGAAAGGATTCCACGTCGGACCTAATATTCACACACAGTTAAATTTCATTTCTGACCCGGACTGAAAGAGTTATATTCTCTCCTACATTTCTGAACTGGAATTGAACAGGAACAGTTTAAAGGCTTGTGCGTCGGACCAAATAGTCACGCAGAGTTAAATTTATTTTCTAGTTCGGACTGAAAGAGTTATATTCTCTCCTACATTTCAGAACTAGAATTGAATAGAAACAGTTGAAATACTTCCACTCCGGACCAGATATCTCACGCAGTAAATGTAATCTCTGGTCCGGACTGAACTAGTTATATTCTCTCCCCTACATTTCTGAACTAGAATTAGATTGAAAAATTTGAAAATTACAAACCCGGAGAGCCCTTACTGATACTTTTACAGAGTCTTTCACATTTTCGTATTGGAATCGAGAAGATAAATTCAAAAGTCTTTTCCGCGGTCCAAGGCCGTATTCCTGTTGTTGCTGACAGCATTGAAACCTCTGATTTAACGTTCCTTTATTTATTGACACAGCTGGCGAGGAAGGATTTGGCGTCTGGGTCGTAGCCTATATTTGACGTCACTTCCTGCTGAGCTTACTGGCTTGCTGGAGGATAGGACACAACGACGCAAGGGTTGATGGGCGACGAAAGCATTCGAATCAGACAAGTCTGCGAGCGTCATCAGGCGCTTATGAATACCACTTAGGATCTACTCAATAGCGTAGATATTACTCTAAAATCGGCCAAGAACGTCAAGCGATAAAAATCTACCGGCCCTCAAGAACTCTAAACACTCAACTCGATCTCGTCGCCGGATCCATTCAGATATACCCTGATCGGGAGCAGGATAGCTACCACCAGCAGACGATTATCAGGAAAGCGCGCGTAAAACGTAAAGAAACACAGTGTTTCGCATATGTACAATGCTGTTCAGAATAAATGAGCGCTCTCGTGAAGCCCAAAATATTTGAAAATCCCGTTCGGGTATGAATTTATTTAACAGTACTTGCAGAACTGTAGACATTTTGTCGAACACAATAAACGAAGTAGACAGTGTATTATAACATGCTGGTCATTGAACAAGCGAATCATTTCCTTCCCTTTCTAAAGAAAATGTATAAGTTATAGGTTCAAGGGCAGTGTTATTGAAAGGGAACGTGAGTTGTTCTTGGGTCCTGAGCACGCCTCAAAACGTAGCGAAAGTTAAAAATATGTGGCATATCACTTAAACATTTAAAAATTTTCTAATGATATTATTCATTATCTATCATCAATTATATATTTATGTTCTATAAATTGAAATGTTTGTATTAAAAGTCTGCGCTTATACAATACGATTGAAAAGTGAAATCCTGGCTAGGTCATTGTCGAAAGAATCTTGCTATCTCCGTATCAGCACATGTCCCAGAAGTGCGACTCAATTATAGAACTGTGAAATCAGAAGAACTGAAATATAGCCTATTTATAAAGTATATATTTAGCGCCCTAGTTCCGTAAATGCTGGATTGTTAAAACAGTTAGATATATAGACACGTGGTGTGAGTATTTTATTAGATGTCATTCTCATTTTAATCTATAATATCCAATTAAAAGCATGCTTCTTTGACTTTACGCAATTTAGTCAAAACTATTACTTTGCCTACTTTGTTAGGAGTAATTGCAGACTTAAAAAGTACGAAATTTCAGTAAACTGCACTTTTCACTGCATAGTTATGTACTGTAGCCTAAATGGCCTTTAAGTACCACGATAGGGGTAAAAATATTGACTTTTCCTATTTCGCTTACGGTTTATTAAAGTTTACTTCCTTTCTTCGGTGTTATGTTAGAAGCAGCGGAAGATAAGTAAAAATTACGCAGCTTATATTGGCCTCTTATAAATTCGTAACAGTTTAGGTTTGTCTACATAATGTGTTTCATGGTCGGTTTTCTTGAACATTAGTTTTGGTCCGACAAACTATCATTCCAGTGCTGTGAGTGAATCCACGTAGCGTAGTTAAAACTATCGAAAATAATTTAATATCACAGACTGCAAGAAATTTTGAATGCAGACTATTTTCGCACATGCATGCAATGAACGTTCCTAAAAGCGACGGAGAAGTATTTTTCTTCCTTTATACTGGCCCATAGCTATGCAGTCCCTCGGCCAAAAGTGCATCTATATTATTACGTTATAGCCTAGGTATCAATGCGTCTTAATTAAGAAACTTTTCATGAGACTGTGGTATAGAGACAATTATTTCATACCATTTGGACGACCACATATCCACACCCAGCCTGACCTGGGAAGACGGAGAAGTAAAATGAGGAAATACCCGCTGAACGTGTTATAGAAAAACGACGTAAGGACACCACACTGAATGAGTAGCTTGGATTAACAGTCAGTTGCGAACTTGAAATACTCGTCAGTGTTGCGCTTATCACTCCCTTGTACTCAGGCCTCGAAAAACGTAAGACAGCTCTGATCAGGTAGAGCTCGTAATAGAGAACTACGAACGATTCCTGCTTGACGTTAATATTTTGAAATATAATTTTAACTGAAGCAATCCATTATGAAACTTAAATATGTATTACATAAATTGCTACCCCATCTAAAAAAAAAATAGACTATGTTGGATATTAATATCTCGAGTTGGTATCTTTCTCTAGTTACAATAATTTTTACGAATGTACTAACACTTAAATCACGTATGTTTCATAACATATTGTTGTAAATTTATATAGGCCTACATGTGAACATCAGGAGGGGACCACAGAAAGAGCTTCATGAGCGCCATTATTGTTTTTCTTAGAGAAATCAAATATGGTAAAGGTTTTGCAAATGTTCAACTAATTACGTACTATAACTGAAAATGTCAAACGATGAACAATTGAGCTGCAGCTTGTTTTAGAATCGGTTAAATATTTTTTTTTGTTGCAATTTGTGCCAGGAAAACCTTAATATGGAAACAAAATAGGAACTAGTTTATTAAAGTAAGCAGCGAACTCTTAAAAGTACTTAAAAAGTTCTAAGTATGTTTGTGAAACAATACTTATGTAACTTATATAAAAAGTTAATATACCTTCAGAGTGATTTACACCATATGTTTCTTATACTGTATACAAACTAATTTTACGAGGTATGAGAGAATTAAAGTATTTAGTTCGTATTTATTATTCCGTCGTAATAGCAAAACTGATTTGCTGTGATAAATTTCGTATTCACCAACACTAGAGAGTTATTAATACACTACGGTACATTATTTTTACATGTTTATGCTTTATAAAACGCTGATAGTATGTAGTTATTAATTACATAATGAAATACCTCATAATGTCTTAATTGTTAAATTTTTGTTCGAAGCTGGAGTTTATTTTAAGTGTATTCGAAAAAAAAAAAATGAAAATAATATTCTTCTCAGCTTCATTCTAACGTTCATAACACTACCTAAATCGTATTTATTATTCTGTCAGAACAGCAACACTCCGATCGCATGTAGTTATTAATTACACAATGAAGTACCTCATTTATATTTTATTGTTTAATTTATATTTCAAGCCAAAGTTTACAGTAAGTGTATAAGAAAATAAATATGAAAAGTATATTCTTCCCAGCTTCCTTATAATGGTCATAACACTGCCTGTGACAGTGCCTTAACCTGGAAATAATTATAAGTTCTAATTTAAGTCAGGATCGAAAATACTGCTTAGACATTCTGAAAATACAAAGTTTAACACAAAACGTAATAAATGTAATAGTCACAGAAATAGTTTTCCTTTTTCAATGTTGGCCATTTGCACAGCAACAGAAACTCTTCTTCAACTCTTGATCATCAATAATTTACTCCTTATGTTTAGAGTTACTGTTCACAAAACCATTCTGCTGGCTGTACCTACCATCAGATTCCAGCATTGACCTTGAAAAGACCTTCACAGTATTACAGCTGGCTTTTGGCTGCAGCACATTGCCCTCGAATTAAATGTGACTGGCTACACTAGCAATATAGTTCCTAAACCGCGCGAGGAATGTTTGCAGACGAAACATAGCTAAATGTTACTAATCAGTGATTCTTAAGTAGTTTACCAAGCACTGCGACAAATACTAATTATTAATTATTATATCAATGTAAATACAATGTAATTTAAACATGAACATATAGGCCTATCTAAATCACATAATTTCTAAAATCCCTTGAATCACATTTTAGACTACTTTACTGGTATCTCTTGGACGTGAAAAACACGAAAATAACCCGCTGGGTTCAAGTTATATAGATGATTAATTAAAAAAACACGTTTCATCACTTTTCTCCCCTTTTCACCTCCTTAGGCAGAGAATGGACGACTTGAAAAGAGGCGGAACTTCAGTCAGGTGTGGGATACAATTCCTATCTCCATGGATACCACAGCCGAACATAACCTTCATTTAACTGTTTGGCTATACATGTCCCGGATGAGATGTACGTCAAGAAAATTGATTATTTGTTTCGAATTTGCTGCTTTTTCAGGTAAACATTTATATTATGTATTTACATATCTTAACCATGAAATTGAAACTAATATTTTTTACCCTTGCGTGCAAATCTATGAATGCGCAACATTTTTGCTTTCTGCAATTACCAACTAACAAATCAGCATGTCTGTAAACAAGCTCTGTTTCCAACAGTATTTCTCCTGCGGTGTGACGTCAGGGGGCGTGTACTTCAAGTCGTCCATTACGAAAATTCCTGAAATAATTTTTCGGGTACTTGAGTCAGGATTAGTCTTTAACAATAAATAATCACGTCGCCATATAAAATATCGACGGGGTCGATATATATCGAATGTTAATCGAAAACACATTTTGCCAGTTCTTTACTTCTATGGGACAAAATTCGGAAAATGTATTTAAATTGTATTTTGAATATTTACATAAGCATCAATCTAAAGCAAAGAGAACTTCGATTGGTTTGATAGATATTGAGGAATAATCGAAAACACAACTCCCGTATTTTCACACCCTTAATTATCACATTTTGATACGTTTTGGAGTTCTGTGTTAGTCATTTGTATACGTAACAAATTGAAGTAAAATTCACGACGATAACTAATTGGATTCAAGCTGTACAGACACCTAATAAAAACACATTTGCCGTCTTTATCCTCTTTTGATGTCGAATTTCGAAAAATCGAAAAACTGCTTTTTGGGTATTCACATCAGCAAAATTTTAAAGCAAAAAGCAACTCTGTATCCCGAATGTTTCGGCAGACATCTAAAATTAATCGAAAACACATGTCAGGTCTTTTCGAAAAACCCTTAAATATGCTAATATGCGATTTTTATGATTGACCCATTGAAGTAAAAGTTACGACGATTGGCCGTCGGGTTTGAGTTATGTAGACGAATCTTATGAAGCACATTTCACCCTCGTTCACCTCCTTAGGGGACATATTTCGAAAAATCTCTCTTAGTACTCGCCAATGACCGAAAGGGAAGCTATACAAAAATGTCACATTTATAAATCAAGCGGTTTGAACTGTAGTTTGATGGAATGGCTGAATGACATATCAGTCAGTCAGGGTTCTCTTTTATGCATCTGTTA
Source organism: Medauroidea extradentata (assembly GCA_003012365.1). Taxonomy (NCBI): domain Eukaryota; kingdom Metazoa; phylum Arthropoda; class Insecta; order Phasmatodea; family Phasmatidae; genus Medauroidea; species Medauroidea extradentata. The sequence goes on along the minus strand of PNEQ01124198.1, from coordinate 22,566 downwards.
ATAAAATATTTAAATATATAACTATTTTGAGGCCTAAAGTGTATATTGTGTGATAATATTGAATGTAATGTTGCAACGCTCTGGTGTTGTTTTCCCCATTAAAACAACCCACCAGAAAGCTAAATATGGTTACCAAAAAAGAAAATATATAATTAAGTGTATTGATTTTGGTAATGACGAGGGATTGTGCAATAACACATATTTTTACCAAAAATATAAATTTTATTTAAATATATTTTAAATTTGGCATAAAACAAACTGCCATACTATCACTTTCCTTTCTTTACAATAATTATATTTGTTTTAAATTCCAAGTTAAACAGTGCCACATTATGGCACTTATACATTATTTTAAAAACACAATGGCTCCAAAGCCTTCAGACAAATTTTTATAAGTATTGCAATTTTCTTGAAGGAGTTAGTCCCCATGTGAAACGAATTCCCTAACCTTTAAACTTTTCAACATGGCTACTTAGAGTAATTTAAACTCTACTTACGGGCGGATAGTCCAGGAGTAGCTTCTTGCCAATTGAAGCTACTCCCCTAGACTTTATACTGTGGGCTAACCCCACTCCTCACACATTATACAGTTACAAAAAATGTCTGAGCCAATAACAAATGCTC